>JAATLQ010035416.1:14387-28922 GCA_013421005.1 Heliconius erato x Heliconius himera
GTAGGTGTGTGGTGCTGTTATGTCCCAGCTCCGGTGTATGTAGTAGTGTCCGCCTGTCTCGTACGGGTGTGTGGTGCTATTTTATGTCCTGGAACTCTGGTGTATGTAGTAGTGTCCGCCTACGGTTCGAGACACGACTGTGGGGTGTGTGCCGTGCGTTTATTTAACATATCGGCCGCCTAGCGGTAGTGCGTTCGTTCCAACGACTTATATTGATCTCACAAATCAATCAACATCACGAATCATCATTCTAATACAATCTTAATATAAACAAGCGTAACAAGTACCTTCAGAAAGATCACACACAAACGTCCCGGAGAGTTCAATAAGACTGTTGCAGTCGCAGTCTAGTAGGAATTCACGGTGTAGGGCGGGGAGGGGCCCGTACTCTTTCTTCCTTTTATTATAACTAGTTCGCAATTATAGTGGAGACGCACTCTTGGCTTTTCATCGGACGAGCTTCGAGTTAAGACAATGTTATATTGTCGAGTCTACAGTTATCTAAATAACTGTCACAAGAACAACTTCTGATGGCAAATGTCTTATTAAAGCGATACCTTCTAATGGCATAATATAAAATTCTTAACACTGTTACCTCTGAATCTCTAAAAGATTTTGGGTTCTTCACGATCACAACTATAAACGGTTCTAACCACTAGACACATCACGAGCCAAGGCATTATTTATTAAATAATATTTTAAAAGGTGTTTGGGATATCAGTTACAATATCAGTTACAGTAGCCTGATGAGAACGTATGGGTTAGTGGTCAGAGCGCCTGGCCGGTTTCCAGGAGGCGCGGGTTCGAGTCCCGCTACGTTTAAATTTATATACGTTTTCTAAAATAAGTGTGTTTCCTTCCTAAGTGTGAATAACACTTTAAAAATAGTTAAAAATATTTAATAAATAGCATTCTCTCTCGCCAAATGATAATTCTTAGTATAATCTCCCTACGGAGATGCTAACAACATAGATAAGTTGTAACAAGCGTATATAAATTTCGACGTAGCTTGATGAGAACGTATGGCTTAGTGGTCAGAGCGCCTGGTCGGTTTCCAGGAGGCGCGGGTTCGAGTCCCGCTACTCAAACTTTTATACGTTTTCTAAAATAAGTATAAATAATATACAGTATAATACCTCATAAATATTAATAGTGTAATATTAAAAATTATTGCCAAAAATGAGTATGGTTTTTCATTATATTTTCAGTTAGTATATTTTTTTTATTATTTACCAAAAATATGTATTTATAAAGGAATAAATTGATATTTTACATTTAAATTTATATAAAAAATATCGAATATAATAATTATGAAAGTTTGAAGCTGAGACAACATTGGTTGAATTTATAATATAAACGATGATTGAATTGCTTTATTATAATATCTAATAACTAAATAAAATAAATCAATAAATCAGCTTCACGCTGTATCCCGCACACAGCAGGGTAGGCAGAGGGAACCTAGTGTTAAGACACTGCGTTCCCCACTTTCTGCCGAATTCTGGAAGCATTGCGTGTTGAGTGGCAGAACTCAACGCCGCGCTTAGCCTCGACACCAGAGCAAACAAATGGAAATATAAATTTAAGTAAATATTTCATCTCCTCGAGTGGGGATCGAACCCACAACCAGTCGGTTTTACATAACTAAACTGACTATTAATAACTAAAAAATAAAAAAAATGCTTCTGGCTTTTTCATGCGTAGCAAGATTTTCAACGAGACCCTAGTGCTACATCGATACATGGAGTATTAAATAGTGGAACTTAACGCCACGTATGTTTAAAGAGAATAATTTATGCAGGATAAAAGTTTTTATTAATATATCATAATAACACAGTGTTTTGTAATTTGCAATATCGGCGAAGAGAAATCGGTAAATTTGAAAAAGCTATTAATATATTCTCTTATATGAGAAACCACAGAGGAAAGAACATTATATGATAAAATTTATCTTTATGAGGGAAAAGGAAAACGGAAAACGACAGAGGAAAGCCAACTAATATAGCGTCGTTAGTATAGCGTGACTTGTGATATAAACTTTTACTACACCACTGATAGTGACTTCATTATTTCCTTATATTAATTCTAGTTTTTATTTGCGGCTTTTTCTCCGTGTTCAAATAAAGATAGCTAGTGTAATCTTGTAACCGAACACAGGTACAACGGGTTATATAGAAATTGTTAACGTGATAATTATAATATAGTTTTCGAGGTAGAGTGTTCAACCAAATAAGGACAGTCGTGGCGCAGGAGCACAACTGCGTAAAGGTGTGACTGTAAATTCAACCGGTTATGGGTTCATTCCCCACTCGAGGAAATTAAATATTTATTTACATTTATATTTTCATTACTTCGCTCTGGTATCGAGACAAAAGGCGGCTTTGAGCTCCACCACTCAACACGCAATGCCTCCGGAACTCGGTGGAAAGTAGGAGACAGAGTGTCTTAACACTAGGTTCCCTCTGCCTACTCTGCTGTATGAAGCAGGATACAGCGTAAAGCTGATTTTTGATTAAACCAATAAAGCTTTAGGCTAAAAATATTAGTATAGGGTAAGTAAAAAATATTTCAATAGTAGTCCTTTTTCTTGTCCTGGTCATATTTTTTTTAACTTACATGCAAATGGCAGTACGAGCCCATAAAAAAAATAAATCCTCAGAACCTTCATTAAAAAAGGATTGAGCTGAATTTACAGTCACACACTGCGTCACGACGGTATAAATACAATTAGATAGATATCAAATTAATTATAATACCTAACATACATAATTATCAATAATCTAACAACAATGTATTATCGATACTTAATTAATGAAATATGTGAAATACATAAAATACATGTATTACATAAAGCAACTACAATAGGAAATATGTTGAATTCATGATATTAGTATCTTATAAATTAAATTGGTACAAGTATATTTTTTGTGCCGTGTGATCCCGGCCTAGAATAGGATCATCCTGGTACTGGTGGTATCGTAAGAGGCGACTAAAGTACGTTTGGTAGAGTCACGTCGCCAGCAATGGCAACACGCATGGGCAGACTCGACCGGATCATTACCACCTCCGGCATTTAAAACCGGCGTAAAGTAGTGGCTTTATGCCACTGCGTTTCGCATCAGGTAATGCCGGGCTCCGTCAGCTCCTTTGGTGTTGCACGGGATCGCGGGTGGCGATAATCACTTACCATCAGGTGACCCGAACGCTCGTTTGCCGTGTCCTTTCTCATAAAAAAAGTATATTCTTTATTTGAATGAGAGTCAATTAAAAAACGGTTTTTTATGTTTTTCTATTTTTTTATTTTATATTAAGCCACAATACTCCTTCAAGCAGTATTTAAGAGCAAAAAAACATTGAGTACATATGTAATTCTTAAATAAGTTGTTTTTATACTCGTATAAGAGTATAATAATATTCATGCATTTAAGCATTTAATTAAAAACTTTGATATATCAGTCTTAGTTATTACATCAGTGTTATTTCCTATGTCTATTATATTTAAAAGAAAAAACAATACAAATTGAAGTCAGTCGTGGCGCAGCGGCATTAGCATGCGACTAAAAGCTCGTCAGATTGCAGGTTCGATTCCCATTCGAAAAAATGTAATTTATAATATTTTGGTTTCTTCGCTCTAGAAACGAGGCAAAGCGCGGCGTTGAGTTCTGCGACTCAACCGCAATGCCTCCAGATCTCGGTGGAAAGTGGTGAACGGAAGTGTCTTAATGCGAACGAATTGTCTTAACACTTTCAACTTCCATCTACTTTCAAAGTGCGGTATAAAGTATGAAGCTAAAAATACGAAACTAATCTGATTTTAAACTTAACTGTCTTTTCCTCTCCAAAAAAAGAATTATAATAATATTATAACACAAATCTGTAAGTTTCAGTTCAGAAGTCGCACGACATATTTTCAGTGCGAGCCAAAATGTTGCTTGTTAAAAATCTTCGTTATACCCAATGTTGGTACTTTTCTATACAATATTCTACAATGGCGCTGCTCTAATTATTTCTTTATCCAGTTTAAGCATTAAAGCTTATATTTGTATTTTTGAACTCTTATATTTTATAAAATAGTACATATTTAAAAATAGTACATATTTGAGGCCGGTCGTGGCGCAGCGGCACGAGGTGTGACTGCAAAACTGACTGGTTGTGGGTTCGATCCCCACTCGAAGAGATGAAATATTTACTTAAATTTATATTTCCATTTCTTCGCTCTGGTGTCGAGGTTAAGCACGTTGAGTTCTGCCACTCAACACGCAATGCCTCCAGAATTCGGCAGAAAGTGGGGAACGGAGTGTCCTAACACTAGGTTCCCTCTGCCTACCCTGCTGTGTGCGGGATACAGCGTGAAGCTAATTTAAGTTAATTTATTTATATTTAAAAATATACATTATATGCAAACAGGGTCTTTACTGAAGTCGTCGTGCTGCAGTGAATACGAACTGCTTTTGTTACGAGGTCAATCCTCATTTCATTTTTAATTTCAAATTTATTTCATGTTATCTTTTTAGCAAGACCAGCTCATGGTTAAGTTCCGAAAGTAACGTTCCAATATACGTTATCTCAAAATCAGGCGCAACATAGAGAAATATATTTTTTTTGTCATTAGATGATCTCTGCTGTTCCTGCAATGTAGAAAAAATAGCATGGTAATATATCACTGGAATCTCTGAATCTGGAATTTGGTAAAGCCGCTGTAGCGCAGTAGCCAGCGCCCTCCTCCTCCTCCAGCGCGCTCCTGTAAACATGATAGCCTTGGTTTATATATAAAATATATAATTTGAAAAATATAAATGTTAAAACAAAAGTAATCCAGAAGTCATCAGCCGTTTATATCAAAAGAATCAGACGCCAATAACGTAAAAAATATATTTACTGAAATATTTCATATTATAATTTTGAAAGAGTCAAGCCCTGTAAAGTTTGCCAAGACCACCTTTATTCTCGACTTTTGGTGACTTTTTAGATTACCTTGTATTCCACACGTGAGCACGTTAAGTAAAAATATAAGTATATTAATGTAGAGTATACACTCATCTTACATCATGTTTTTAGCTTCACGCTGTACCTTGTCTATAGCACGGTAGGCAGAGAGAACATAGTGTGCAGACACTCCGTTGACATACATTGTGTGTTGAGTGGCGGTTTGTAGAATGTTAATAATAAATTGTTCTACATATATTGTATTTACATTTTTCTATAATTTATATACTAAATTACAAATTAATTTGATGAAATCAACAGAAAGTTTTACAACATTTTCATGAAGTCCTATAAGAGTGCCGTTTTTTGCTTTCTGTTTACAAAACTCTAAAAAGTGTAAACTATACCCTCAGGAAGGACTGAATATTGCACAAATTTAATTCAATTTAACAGCTTGACGTTTTCACATTGTATCATGTCAAACATAGCGGCAAAACACTCCGTTCTTTAACTGTCGCGTTCAGTTCTTTCTTTATCTTTTTTTTAGCTTCACACTGAATCCCGTACCTAGCAAAGTAGGCAGAGGAAGTCTAATGTAAGTGGAAATCTAGAATTAAGACACTCCGTTTCCATTTCTCTTCATGACACTCCGTTTCCGTTTTTGAAATCTAGCATTAAGACTCTCTATTTCCGTTTCTCTATAGGTGTTGTTACGTTTTGATTGGCTTTACGGCTGACTGAGGCATAAGCTAAACAGAACCATTGTGTTCGACTTATTGTACTGTTGCTACTTGATGAAATACACTCATGTGGTAGTGCGTTGGACATCTACATTTAATTTAATTTAATTCTTTTTTGAGTTACCATTATGTTTCCCTTACAAAAAGCACATTAATTTATTATTTTAAACTAATTGGTAAGAATCAAATAAAATTTAAAAACCAATTCTACAATACTACAATCTATAGTATCTGTGGATGTGACTATGACTGTGGACGTAATTTCTTTACTGGTTTTACAATTTCATACGAATACCCCTTTGTATTTATACTTTGACGGTACATGTAATTGTTTTTGTTGTTAGATTTGCACTCTTAGGAAATATAAAATTTATGTCTTAGCACTTTAACACAGTTCACTAAGTTTCATACGTAAATCAAAACGCTAATTTAATATTCACAACTATTAAACAGTGAATTTAATACTTTATAAGTCATAATAAACAAATAAATACAAGTTTAAAACACAATTTTGAGATAGTGAGAAACTAACAGATTTCTGATGTGACACATGACCCAACTAATCTTTTAAATTCATCAGCAGACTTTTAAATTTTATAACAAAATTTTAGAAGAGAATTTTGATTCAACAATTATCTTTTATTAGCATATAATACATTCCAATTATCTTCAATTTTATATTAACAAAAATATTTTAATTACAACACAAGTGTAAAACTCCATAATATTACACATTTTAATAAAATAAATAAGCGAAAATAATACTACACTAAATACAACTAACAAAACAACTTTAGCAAAATTACAGTTTAAATTTAAATATCTATTCCAAATTACAAAAATATTTATAAAAGCTTTGTAAGGGTCTACCGTTGGAGCGCTTAGAGTGGGCGATACATTGAAATTTAATTATCCTCACGTACGCTCCTCGGTATTAATGTCTATAGTTTGTATAATTTCTGTCTAGAAATGTTTATTTCATAAAATTTGGAATTTATTTAAAAAAAAAATATTGAAAATTTTTCATAATTTGCACACTGTGTTCGTATATAAGTCCTATATATAGGGGGAAGTTTTGATTCTCTTTTCACCAACCACTGTCCAATTCTTTTTTGTAACTAGAGAGAGAGAAAATGAAAATATTTTATTCCTCCCAATGGAAATCGGAACCACAACAACCAGACGCTGCTGCTGTTGCTACTGTACAACGCCTTCTTAATTTTTAACTTACGAATACGATGACCTTAACATTTTCTTTTGTATGAATATTATAATATTACAGTATAAGATGGAACTCCAAAGTTACCATAATTGTAATACAATCAGTCAAACTTGTAAGAAAACCATTTAGTAAGAAAAAGTTTGTTAATTAATAATTTAACAACGAGACGTCTAAACAGAATATTTAGGCATGTTTAATTAACTTAAGGTAATTTTAAACATTTAAATTGATTCAATTTAGTACAAAATGCCCCAAATCACAATGATTAAACAAAGGCAATATTTTTATCATTTTTACACTACACACTCCATTCCGCACGTACTATTCTACTTTCGAGACATTGTGTGTCCAGTGACGGAAATCAACGCAGCGCTATGTATTCTCACTAGAAAATTATTAATAGTTAAAGCAATAAAAAGAAAATAAAAATACTTACTTAGAAATATACTTCATACCTCTAGTTGAAAATCGAACCCACAACCGCCACCCTTTCGGCCTCAATAAGAAAATAAATTTAAATTTTTATTCGACAAAAAAGTAAAAAAAATACAACGATATAGGTCTGTTAATAATATAAGCTTGAGTAAAACCGGCTGGTTGTGGGTTCGATCCCCACTCGCGGAGATGAAGTATTTACTTAAATTTATATTTCCATTTCTTTGCTCTGATGTCGAGGCAAAGCGCGGCATTGAGTTCTGCCACTTAACACGCAATGCCTCCAGAATTCGGCAGAAAGTGGGGTACACTAGGTTCCCTCTGCCTACCCTGCTGTGTGCGGGATACAGCGTGAAGCCGATTTTATTTTTCACTTTACATTACCAATCAATTATAGTTAAATTGATCACTCTAAGCCAAATTGAAGCTAACTTCCCATCTATCTTCTAAGTAAATAGCTTCAAATGGAAAACTGTAAATGATTCGAGAATAGAAATTTTGTATGAATCGTCACACCTGGTTCCTCTACCGGTATCTCGCCCGCGGCCCATCGACGCTCAGGAAGTGATCTGGGCGGTAAATGTACGTACTGCCCATGGGGATATAGATATAGGGCTTAACGCCGTAACAATAGGTGTCAATGAAGAGAAATGTTCTTTCAATACAGTGGATAGTGTATACGCAAAGTTGTTCAGGGTAAAGCAGTGGATTGAATTTACTCGTGAAAGCTATACAGTATACACTATAGTGTCATGCGGCTCACCCAGTCTTGTTTTATTTAACTTTGGGCGCTTGTTTTAAGTTGTGATATGGCGTTTGTATATTTTTGTAGTGTGGTTTATAAATGAATATATTTTTTAGCTTTAAATTGTATCTTGCACATAGCAGGGTAGAGAGAGAGGTCCAAGGTTCCCACCTAGGAAGCCAGTGGTAAGACACTCTGTTTCCATTAAAACACTTCCATTTCCTAGTTTCCGGTGGATTTCAGTTCTGGAGGTATTACGCATTGAGTGACGGAATTTAACGCTGCGCTTTGCCTCGTTGCCAGAACGAGAAAATGAAAATGTGACATATTTCATTTCCTAAGATGAGAATCGAACCCACAACATGTCACGTTAAAATGTTTGTGGCCCTCTGACTCCACTGGCCTCCATAAATATGTCAGTATAAAACCTAAAGCACTTATTTCAACAATTCTAACAAGAAAACAGAACTACAAGTTGAACATTGTTGTAATAGCACTTGTCTATTCAATCTCGAACGGTTACGTTGTAAAGTATTAGATCCACATCTACAAGAGGTTTGCTTCGTTTCTACAATAGGTGAGAAATACAGAGAATTTGTGCTATTTTTAAATGTTGAATCTTTTAGGCAAGTTAAATTTTTAAGACTAGAGAGCAGTGTTTAGTTCCGCCACTCAACACGTAACGCAATTGGGCGGTGCACGGGAGACGAAGTATCTTAATAATAGATTAGTTTTTGTAATAAATGGCTATATCAACTAAGACATGATTAGAGAAGTATGTATATTCCTAGGTTCACGCGCAACTACATTTAAATTTGTTAAATAAAATTTCATAATCTATGTGTATTTCAATCATATGTATATATTCTGAAATTCTATAGTATAAAACTAAACTAGCTTCACGCTTTATCCCCAGCGGGGTAGTCAGAGAGAACGGAGCGCCAAATGCTACGGTCCATATATACCTCTTCCGCCTCCTCCTCCTCATCAACCTCTTTATAAATGCCTTGCCTTACATTGCATGGCACGCGATCCTCATGTTTTTTACGTGACCTTCCTCTAGTATCTTTGATACTGTATTTTCAAAGGTCAACCGAGGTCTCCTCCTACCTCTCTTACTTTTCCATCTTTCATCATTCATTCGTTCGACGTGCCCAAACCAGCTCAACACATTCTTCTTCATTCTCATCATGACATCTTCACTAGTTCCTGCCATTCTGTGTACTTCTTCATTGTCGATTCTATCAGCTAAGGTGACTTTATAGCATATATGTTTATAATATAAAATAACAAACACTCTAGCACCACACGGCCAATAATAATATCAGCCTATTCTCTCGATTAGCGCGTGCTTATTCATAAATTCGCTTCATTTCACAACATAATGTAAGGAAACAAAACGTATCAGGGAGCGTTTATAAAGACCGCTAATATTTACCCTAAAACAATAAAACAATGGTTAATGATTAATACACCTACTGCGATACCGCGGCGGACGCAGCCTTGCCCTAATTTTAGCGGATTTCTTTTGTTTTAAGGTCAATTAATTATTTATTTTAAGAAATTTTGTTAAGTGAATGTAGAGTAGTAGAACGGAATCGGAACGGATGTGTGTGAGTTCGATTCCCACTTGGAAGAAATAATTCTTTAAAGAAATGCTTATTTCCTGGTACCGCTCGCGATCCTCGCAGCTACAAATCTGCATTAAATAACCTTTCTGTGGAAAATTAATTCAGAGACGAAAACGTTTACTTGTCAATTTATTTTCCATTTGAGCCTTTGTTTTTGTCGAAATGAGATATTTAACGAAGCAAGTATTGTGAAGTATATTTTAATATTTCTTTCATAAATCTGTCATTTTAAGTCACAATGTTTTTTTTCTTAGCTTTACGCTTTACTCTGCTTCTTAGGAAAAATGCTAAAATATCATTATTGCCTACTAGTATTATTAATCCTACTAATAATATAAAAGTGAAAGTTTAGACGATGATTTTTGATGAGATGATGGATGGATGGATTTTTCTTCCACTCTTACATAAAAATGACTTAATAAATTTAGACGAAATTTTATAATAATATAGCCTACTTTAAAGTTTTATCTACTAGACACATCAGAATAACACATAGGCTACAGTTTATAGAAAAAAATGTATAACTACTATAATGTAAACGGCTATAATGTATCAATAAGTTTACGCGGGTGAAGCTGCGAGTTGATCGCTTGTGATACAATATAGAAGTCAGATTACTAAAATATTATAATGTATATATATATATACACTATTTTAGTAATCGTTATACATTTTCTGAAAAAAAAATGTTATGTTTTGAATTAACAAATGTACTGTGTAATTGGTTGGTTCCTAGGTGCACAAATGTGTTCCCATTTATATTCTTTTTGTTTCTTTTATTCTTCTTAATCCCTAAATAAGAAAAAGATTAATTCCTTATTTTATGGCTACGTAACAGTCGCATATATTTATATACTACTTATATTTTCTTTTGATAAGAGCCCAAAGAAACAAATAAAAAATCTAAAATAAATAATCGTATTGACTTGAATTGAACGAATTTATAAGTCAATAGTAATTGATGCAAAAGAAAATATTATTCCAAAGGTCCTGTTCCATTTCAATGAAAACTCAATAAAGAAAAGCGCGGAGGTCGCATCAAGAGCTTTAAGTACGTTTCTCCTATTAGGTGTACCAACATTGAAAGGATTTTTATCATCTGAAGATATTTTATCGATAGATCTGATGTTTATTCTACTTTGTAAACAACATCGCTGGTTATTTCGGTACAAACAATACAAACGTATTAAAATATATTTATTTGAGCGGGAATAGGTTTATTTCTTTCTGCCTTCTTTGTTATATGCGAGAAATAGTCTAAATGAAAAAAAAATGTGCCAACAACACATGTTAGACAAAAAATCCAAAAATATACGTTTCACATACGTATGTTTCAGATTGGAAGGAAATATGGAACTTCCTCCTTTTATTGAGGTAGGCTAAAATTTTTTGGTTACTTAATTGTACAATGTAACTAAATTTTCTTTGTTTACTGCAAAGCGTAAGTACTTTCTAATAACCTTTTTTACTATTCACTTTTAGTATTTGCAAGGTTACATTTCTCTATAAAAGTAGAGCAAATATTTCATCGAAATGCTAAGTTTATTTATCAATAAATTAAAACGATTTGCAATTCATAGTTGAAATGAAATATCAAAGCACTAAAGTTTTACTATTCATAAAATACATTCAACGAGACAGTAAATTGAAACAGCCCGAAATGCGCAGTTTTTGCGATCGGATTTACGCTCCAATTCTGCGTCCACATTGTCGAGCGATACATATATATTTGTAGATACTAAAGTTATTTGTGGCCATTGTTTATCTTTATTGTATTTTTAAGAAATGTTTCTAAAGTTTATTCTAAGGTTTCTAAGGTTTAAATAAAAATTTTTACGTATTCAACTTTATTGTGGGACAGCGTCTGACTGTAAATATAATAAAGATTGTAGACTTGATTTTTGCTTCGGGAAATGAATTATTTTTGTAGAGGCTAGAGGCCAGTGACAACTCGAGGAAACGAAATATTTATTTATATTTATATTTTAATTTCTTCGCTCTGGCGTCGGGGCAAAGCGCGGCGTTTAGTTCCGCCACTCAACACGCAACTTCCAAAAATCGTCGGAAAGTGGGGAATCTTATGGTTCGCTCTGCCGACCCTTCTGTGTGCAGGATACAGCGTGAACCTGATTTTATTTTTAATTTTTTAAAATTATTTTCATGAGGCCAGTCGTCAGTTCCGCCACTCAACACACAATCCTTCCAGAATTCAGCAGCAGCTTCACGCTGTATCCCGCACACATTAGGATAGGCAAAGGAAACTTAATGTTAAGACATTCAACGCCGGGCTTTTGCCCTGGTGCCAGAGCGAAAAAATTACAGTCACACACTTGAGCCCCTGCGCCGCGCGGTCTCAGGATTTTAGCTTAAAATACTGTTTCGTTCTGCTGATGATATCCAAGGCCATGATATTTAAGTTGCTTTGAGGACACATTCCTAGTGGTATCTCAATAAAGGACACACGTTTATTTATAACTATTTTTATTCCCTCGCTATATTGAGATACACTAATAACCCAAAATTTGCTAGAAAATTAACCCCCACATTTGATTTTATTTGCCTGACCTGCTAACATAAAAAAATCCTGACTACATATAACTAAAACTTTACTAAGCAATTATACTTACTACAAATACAAGAATATATATATTTTTATATTTCCATTTAAATATTGATCACTCGCCTTTTGGCGTGACATCCTTTCTACAACCGCATATTAGGCCGCAATATTTCGAGGGACTGCCAGTATCGCTATCGTCTGGAAAGCAAGGCCAAGTTGGCTTCGAAGAAACTGGGGGCCATCAACAGAGCGAAATGGTACTTCACAACAAAACACCGATTGACCCTACATAGGGCCCAGGTTCAGCCTCTTATGGAGTACTGTTCTCATCTCTGGGCTGGTGCACCCCAGTATCAGCTCCCGCTCAGAGCATCAAATTATTTTCATTTCCTCGCTCTGATAAGAAGACAAAGCATAGTTCATCTACCACTCACCACGAAATGTCTCGAAAAATAAATGCCACCATGGTGGGGAACGAAGTGTTTTAACACTAGGTTCGATCTGCCATCCTACGGTATATCAATACCGTGAATTTAGCTTCACGGTATTTACAATAAATAATATAATTATTGTATAACAAAATACTCATAACATTAAAATACGTATAAATAAGAACTTTGACATCATCTAAAAACACTAGCGATGACAATTAAAAAAATCAAACTGAAGTTTTTAGTTCCATGTGAGTTGACTCTCATAGAAGCACTATGTAAATGAATGTAACGTAGAACTATAAACACTATTCCGCACTACTTCAAATTATGTACGATGTGAGACGACACTTTTAATTTCCTTGCGCTTAAAATATTGGAACTGCATTGTTTTACCGTATTCTAGTCTGAAGTAAAAAATATATTCAAGCTCATAGCTATGTGGGGATGGTTGTGAAGACAAGTTAAATCGTGGAACTTAGCGCCGTGTTTTGTCTACCAGAGAGTGTAAATTAAAATAATTTAAATATAATAATAAAATAAACAGTTTTATTGTTAATTTGGCTGACTGACTGTTGACTGAAACTGACTGTTTTACAGTCACATTTTGTGCCGCTGCGCCACGACCACGACCAAATATAATAAAATATAATACATGTCACTTATTGCAATTACATAGTATCACTTTCCAAATAATGTAGAAACATATAGACGATATGTGTTTTTATCGTGTTTTTTTTTAAAACGTTAACCGCTTCCGATTTCTAACAATATATTAAAGCTTTAATTTCACCATCGTCATTACAAAATGTAACAACGGCAACGACTCTGAGCCGATTTTTGTGACATTTCAATATTATATTTTACTTTTGTGAAGTCTTAAACAAAAATTCAATTTCGTCCCTCGGCCTATTTACTGTACACGACACACACATTATTTACGTCGGTCGAGCTCTTTTGTTTATTATTTTAATGAACGAAAATAATATTTTAGTTCAAAATATACGAGTTTGCTGTTTTGAAATAGTGAAATATTTTATTATTAATTTATATTATTGTTTAGACAATAATTTAAACTAATAGTAAAATGTTTTTAAGATTGGATATTTAAAAAGTAATGTTAACAAAATATTTTTATATAAAACAGTTAAAGTTATATAAAAAGTTAGAGGCCATCGTGGCGCAGAGGCGTGTGATAGTAAACGACACGTTTGTGGGCTCGATTCCCTCTAAAGCTGGAAAAAAAGTTATTCCTTTTTCCTAATATTCTTAAAATAAAACTATCTAATTACGTTGGGCTGCTTAGAACATAAAGTAAAATAGCCGTTAGTAAGCAGCATTTGTCCTAAACACATAAAAATTGACTATTTCTTTGAATTTTGAATCTACAACCCACATTAAATAATTTATAATACTGTACTCTTCAATGTATTGTTCTTGGGCACAACCCAGTTGTCTTTTGTCTGCGATCGAAGGGATAGAAACCAGGCACTGTCGTTGTAACGGAGACATGCTTTGTCCATGCCTTCTAACTGACTGTCCTTATTTAACTTAAGTATTTCACTTATTCATATGATCATATTGAATAAAAATATTTTAATTTTCAGGCTATATCCCACAAGGTATGCAGAGAAAACGTAATGTTAAAACATTGCGTGTTAAGAAATAAGAAATAATCTATAAGAAAGTAAGTAAGGACCAAAGAGAAAAATGTTATGTTATGTTACTTCGAAACACACAGCGTTGATTGAAGAAGCAGTCTCTTAATTTCGCCTATTTGCATATATAAATGGTTGACTTACCAAATAATCCTCGAAATACTTTCCTCTTTCACTTCTGCAGTGA
>JAATLQ010035417.1:0-28925 GCA_013421005.1 Heliconius erato x Heliconius himera
TCAATAATTGCAAAAAAACTGCTTACGTAATACTTGAACGGCCCCTTTCTTGTTTTTGTTATATGGTTAAATCCGAAAAATAATAGGCTTAAAAAGGGGGCAAAACTTGGTATTAAAGCCGCTAGTTCAAATGAAGCATCAGATGAAAGGGCTGTGTCTAAGCTAAGCCCGAACTTTAGAAAAAGCTCGAAATCTCGAACTTATGCACTGAACCCTCGGTGGGCGAGCCCGATTTGCGTTTCTCCGATTTTTTTACTATATCCCACTTTTATTAGGCTCTTTTTTGGTCACTATGTTCACCAATAACAACATAATGTCAAGAGATAATAAAATAGTTCATTCCAACTAGTGGGAATCGAAGCCAAAACAGTTTTGCTTACAGTCAGAACCTCAGTCCCACTGCATCACAACGTGACGGTCTAGTTTTAGTACATGCGTATTATATTAATTGAAATATACATATTATGTTAATACATAAGAGTTACATTGTCAAATACAAAACGGTTTGAAAGTCTTATTATGGTTAGAAATTTTATTTTCTTGTATTTATTATGGAAGAAATGAGACATAGAATTTTCACGTAAAAACATCTAACTACATACAAAAGGGTAAGCAGAGACGACCTAGTGTTCTCCGATCTCCGTTTTTTGCTCAAATTTGAGACACTGCGTGTTGAGAGGTAGAAATCAATGTTATAGAATAATAAGGATGTCAAAAATATATTTTTACCATACGACGACGTAATGATACGACGCGACACGTAATTGGTAAAAGTATCAATTTATTTTTGATTTTTTATGAATTGAATTATATTATGTTTAATATTGATTGATATTGAAATTTATTTATTTGAATTTTTTTATTTTATAGATGCCAACTCAACATTCCTATTGCAGGTATTATTATTATTTTATTGTAATTTTACTCTAACTTAGCAGTGGGGAACCTAGAGTCTTGTGCCTAACCTGCTATGTGCGGGATACAGCGTGAAGCTGAAAAAAAAATTACATAAAACCATAATTCAAAGTTGAAAACATTTTCTAAAAACATTTAATGATCATTCTAAATTACCATGTTAGTATACAAAACAGTCTCTGGTTACTTACGAAAATTTGTTTGAAAATTACTCTGTATGGAGCACAGTGAAAGGGAGTATAACATTTATATTTATCAAAGACCACTTCCATATTCATTTACAAAATGGAAAATTTTATATGGAAAATAGCTATATTAACGCACGCACGCCGCCATAGGATTAAAAATGAAACGTTAAAGTAGGGATAATCAAATTTGTGATTCTGTTAACACACCAGATATAATATCGTTTACGCACTTACTGTAATAGAGGGGGGGTTTCGTACGCTCTGTTTCAAGAATTGCATTTTATTTTAATTTCACAATATTATATGTTTAAAAATATGGCGTTTAATTGCAATTGCAAAGGCTGTGGATTCGATTCCGGCGGTATGGAGGAATAAATTATTTAAATTTCTTCACTTTGCCAACAAGGTCCGCCATTCAACACACAATGTATCGAAAGCTGCATGAAGAATGGAGTCTCTTAACAATAGGTTTCCTCTGGCTACCCTGTAGTATTTTAACTATTATTTTATGCAATAAATATGATATTTTCATATTTTTTTAATAATTTTGACGTAATAACATCTTATAAATCGATGAACGCTGGTTCCGCTTACGAAAAAGTGCATGCCTCATTGTCACGTTCCACCTGAGGCGAGTGTGCAAGCGAGAGCGCGAATAAACAGTAAAGGTACGATCGGTCTTAACGTTCGGCATGTGACACATCTGTTCATTCAATGTAATTTTGTAATGAATCTAAATAATTGAATTATTTTTTTTTTTAATTTTCATTAATATTTACTTATGACGTTAGTAACTAAAATCATCTCACGTAAACCTACTTTACAAACAACAAGTTTAGTAGTTTTTGTGGTAATATTTTTAAATGTATATATATGTACAGACACTGTCATTAAAGAGGAGCCGCCCGTAATTTCGTTTGCGTGAAGTATAAAACATAAAATATCCTCGTTCCCAAATTTTCGTTCCCGTAGGAATTTTACAGAAGTTTTATATGTATAATATCATGTGCATAATAAATGACAGCGTTCTACTACGCATTGTTTTGACAGAAACAGAAGAGTTTTATACGTATATATATTTTTTAGCTGGCCGCTGAATCTCGCCAAACCTGAAACCAAGTGTTAAGTTTTACACTTTTCGCCAAATTCTGGAGTCATAGCGTATCGAGTGGCGGAACTCAACGCTGCCTTTACTTGGTTACCAGAGTAGAGGAATGAAAATATTAAATTTTATTACCTCGAGTGGGAATCGACAACACAATTTGCCACGCGTACAGTTGTAAGCTTGTGTCCCTGTGTCATGACTGGCCTCATCAATATCAATTTATTATGTCATATGTCATACACAACTCCTAGTTTTATACAAAACTAAGAGCTATGTATGACACATGACACGCTTGTTTATATATGAACAAACATACACACAAAAGTACGAACAAACATAACAAACTCCACGGGGCTTCAATAATCCCGCGGTCAATCAGCCGAGCTCACGGCCAATTGGCGATGATCGCTTTATTTCGAACACTCGTTATATACACACTACCTCTACCGGAGTGACACAAAGGATGGCTATTACCAGGATGAATGCAGTATTTTTCAAACGAAAAAAGATAAATATTAGCGTAGTTCAATGAAAATATTTATGAATTTCTATTTAAACTATTTTTAGATGAAGTATTAAGCGATTTGATTTTCTTTTATTTCGTTTTATATACGGTTTACACTAATGGAACCTATATGGGCGGCATTGATTTGTGAGCTTTTGATTTTTCAAATTGATTCCTTTGGTTTTATGCATGTTTTATTATTTCTGATTTGTACTTTTTTACTCGAGGCAGCAGGGCCACAAGGGTGTGACTCCACTTAACGTAATTAATTATTATTTCATCTCTCTGGCATTAATACAAAAGCCCGGCGTTGAATTTCGCTACTCGACACGCAACGCCTCGAAAAATTCAACGGAAAGGGGAACAGGGTGTCTTAACACTAGGTTCCCGCTGCTTTCCCAACCGTATGCACGACACATCGTGAAGCTGATTTTTAACTGTTTAGTTTTTCTTTTTTAAACTGTACTTTCAACGGCCTGGAAAATACATATATTAGGTTCAAATTTCAATATAACGCAGTACTATGTTGGAGAGTTTTCTAATAGCTGTCAGTTTAATTTACTAATAAAATAATATTTTTCCTCTTACAGCCGATTTATGTCATCGTCGTCGCTCTTTAATTTGTTCGGAACGATTACGGAACATTAAATCGAGAAATCTATACTGATACTGGTCGATTTGAAATTTAATGAAAATAGATATATCAGTTTTAAAATACTTTTTACGGTTTTTCTTTTATTTTGAAAGTTAAGTGAAGTTTTTCAATCAAATCAAAAAAAGTAAAAATATCCTTTTTTATGTTGGAAATTAAAAGAGTATTAAATTAAAAGTAACAGAGTAGGCAGAGGGCAGCTAAAATTCGCTTTCCGCTGAATTTTCGGGACATTGCGTGTAGAGTGGTAGAACTCAACGCTGCGATCTGTCTTGTTATTACAATAAGAAAACGAAAATATTAAATAATGCATTTCCCCGAAAGAGAGTCAAACCCACAACCGTGATGTTGACAAGGGGTACAACCCTGAGACGTGAGTCTCAGGGTTGTACCCCTGGGCCACGACTGGCCTCAAGCGAAATTAATATAATAATAGACAAATATGAATCGGTCGTGGCGCAGCGGCACGAGGTGTGACTGCAAAACCGGCTGGTTGTGGCTTCGATCCCCACTCGAGGAGATGAAATATTTACTTAAATTTATATTTCCATTTCTTCGCTCTGGTGTCGAGGTTAAGCGCGGCGTTGAGTTCTGCCACTCAACACGCAATGCCTCCAGAATTCGGCAGAAAGTGGGGAACGGAAATGTCTTAACACTTGGTTCCCTCTGCCTACCCTGCTGTGTGCGGGATACAGCGTGAAGCTGATTTATAAATAAATATTTTATTTTAACGAGTGGAGACCGAACCCACAACCAGTCGATTTTATAGTCACGCTTTGTGCTCTCATAGATAAATATCACTTAATAAATAACATTGAAATTTAAATTTTGATTGTTACGTGTTCTAGTGCAGTGTTGAGTTAGCCCAAGCAATATGCAAAGACAATATTTGGTTAGAAACTGTAGAACGTAGTGTAGTCTTATGAAAGTTTATCACACCAAGTACGTAAGACGTTTCGTATTTCATAGAACACAAACAATATCTACGTTATGTCTCCCATACACGATCAAGCAGGGTGGCCAGAGGGAACCTAATTTCAAGACAATCTGTTCTCCTTTTTTCGCCCCAATTCGAGATATTATAAATGAAAATAATTCATACACTCGAATGGGAATCGAAGTCATTACTTTCTCGTTTACATATACAGCCTCTGAAAGGGCTTATTTAAGATACATAATGCCAATATGTACTATATCCAACGATAAGAAACTTACGGTCATTTGTACCAGCTTTGTTCACTCACTAGTCAAAGCACTAACAACTGTTCGGAATAATGCGATTATTTTGAATGACCCGTAAACACTTGGGACCGTAAGCGCTGCGGGAAACCTATCTAAATGACTGGTTTATTTTGCCTCTCTAAAGAGTCTAAGAAGTAAATATATCTTTAAATTATAAGTGCATATTATATACTGTCTTATTATATATATTTTTAGTGATTTATGTTTTGCTATGTAAATATATGGGTTTATTTCTCCGCTGTTTTTGACAAGATACGGTGTTGAATTCCGCTACTCAATACACAATGTCTCGAAATTAGACTGAGGCCTGCAACAAAGATGAAAATATGTAACGTGAAGTCAAGATTTGTGAATTTCATAATGTTGTTTATTATATCTGAAATACAATTTTGTTATTCGATAAATTAAAAGCTTATTAAGTTAGCAAGTATTTTAAAATGATATGATTTTTCAATTTATTTACATTTATGTCATATCGTGACGCCATGTAGGGCGTTTATTATTACTACCTATATATTTACTTTAAAAAAATATTAGTGTCGTTTCGATACCCACTCGAATGATGATTATTTAAAAAAAAACATTTTCACTTCTCCAATCCGATAAGACAAATTGCGGTATTAAGTTTCGCTACTCAATACCTAATGTCCCGAAAACTGTATAGAAAGTGGAAGATTAGTGCCTTAACACTAAGTTCCTAGGTTCTTCTATATACCTTCTTATATACGGATAAAATAGCGAAGCTAAAAAAAGTATAATGTATAAAAATGTAGAAAGTAAAAGCTATATTTCATATTATAATAAATAAAAAACCTTTATTTAAATTTCCACGAAATTTAAAAATTCTTATCGGACCACAACTTTCAGGCAATTTGTATATACTTCACTTGATCGCTGTTATTCTCAGTGTAGCGTCTTAGAAAATAAGTTTCAATTTTTAAAATATATATTCTCGAGAATATCTGAACAAATTTTTACATTTTCTAACAACGTCAAATGTAATTTCCAATGTATTTTGATGTATTATTAACTTTTACTTATGTTTTTTTTATATATGTATTAATGGTTTACAGATTCTGAATAATTATTGTCATAAGCATTCATTTATAATAATAATCTTTAATGTTATCATATTATGTGCAAAATATTTCAGAACATATTATAAAATATTATTGAATGAGACCGGTGAGGAGGTGAGGTTCCTCTACCTTCCCTTGATATGGAAATACAGCGTGAAGCTAAAAAAAATCAACTTTTATTAACATGGTCAGGTAAAACAGCAAGTTAAATAAAATCTATATATCAGTAAATTGATACTCTTTTAAAAAATATGTAATAATGTATTATTTTAATATACATACGTAATTCATTCACAACGGTTGTTTCTACATGAATAGAAGAGTAAAATTTGCTTGCATTTAGTTTCTATACATAATATTATGTATTTAAAACAACTTATATATATTAATTTAAAAATATATGCATTTTTTTAACGAAAAATATGGAACTATAAAAACTACGTACAAAAATAAAATGTTATAACGAAACGAAAAAAATACCGCTATGCGACATATTTACGACACAGCGCAGAAGCGTTGACTGTATACAAGATGGCTATAGGTTCGACTTCCAATCTATTTTTTATTAGATCCACAAACGATAATAACATTACACAGTGATAAAGAAAAGAAATATAAACACAAATTATGGACATGAAAATATAACATAAAATTTTCATTATAAACATTTCCTTGAATGAGATTCGAACTCACAACAACCTCGGCACTGCGGAATTTTTATTTAGATACACACTACAACCCGAATGCAGTAGAGTAGGTAGTAGGAGAGAATCTTGTATCACTCATACACACAGACACTATTCTCCATTTTCTCTCTGCACCAAGATATTGCATATTGGGTGGCGGAGCTCAACTCTATATTTTGCTTTACCACAGCGGAGAAATTAAAACACTCCCACCCGAATAAAAAAAAAATACCCCTGAGTCATAATGATCTCCTACTACTATCCTATTGTTCTATAATATTACATGTTTTCATATTTTTTTCTATATTGTAAGATAATTTTTAACATTTTTAAAGTGTTATTCCACACTTTTTATATTATGTCTGGGTTTATGCCGAATAATATAATATAGAAAACGGTATATTTATATATAAAACGGTAACAAATATTGGGCTATAACTTTTACACGAAAAAAAAGTTCATACATATAACGCGTTGTTAAAATCTTTTCAGATATGATGGATTGATAGAGCAAGAAATAAATATCAATTATTTGTTAAATGTAAATAAATACTATATTTTCACTTTGTCGCTCAGGTAGACATAGCCCGGCGTTGAGTTTCGCCAATTAAATAATATTTTTTGTAGCCCTACGTACAAAACCACACGTTTTGTTGATATTTCCGTTTCCCACATTCCGCCCAATTCTGGAGACCTTACTTGTTGAGGGGCGGAAATCAACGCCACGCTCTGCCTCGTTATCAGAGAGGGGAAAATAATATATTAAATATTTCATTCAACCGGAGTGGGAATCGAACCCACAACCGGTCGCGAAAGTACAAAATACAAAAAAGCGAAAGTGCAAAGTAACAAAGCCTTATATTAAATCTAGCTTTAACATTAGCACATCTCGCACGTCTTAGAGACTGCCTTGAAAAATTCAATTATATTTTTAATGCAATTTAATCCCTTACCAATTATAAAATTTAATTATTTTTAATAAAAAGTGTCTCACATTGAAATTTAAGCCTAACAGTTTTGAACACAATCAAAATCTTATTTGTCTTAATTTTCACACTATATTCTTCGTGTGGCATACTAAGCCCAAGAAATCTGACAAATTTTAAAAACCCTCCGTCTCCCACTCTCCGTCCAATGTTTTCCTTTCAAATTTACAAAACATTACATTTTGAATGGCGGAACTCAACTCCACGCATTGTCTTATTACCACAACAAGGAAATTATAATAATTTTAACTTCCCCAATTGGGATTTGAACCCAAAACCGTCTCGTTTACATTCAAACGGTGCATTCAGGCCGTAATGTCTCAATTACCAAAATTCTTTATTAACCAAACAGGCTACCCGTATATACGTGTCCGCCGCCAGCGAAATGTTTGAACCATTAAACATCATCAGTTTACAAACACGTACTGTTCGGTACAACGCCCGCGGCGAGTTATAGACGCTTTGTGTCGAATGTGGGAGTATTACAGCAGTTGGGCCAGCAATCATTATTGAGCACTTTTAGATGCAAATTTTTGGTATTTTTAGGGTTCCGTGCTTTTTAAGGAAAAAAGGAACCCTTATAAGATCACTTTGTTGTCGATCTGTCTGTCAAGTATGTTGACATTCAAACCATATACTCATATCTACAGCCCCATGATTTCATGAAAAAATGTTTTTTTAACATTTACTTAAAAAAAGATATGGCCGAATACAGGTTGGAAGAGGCAGCGCTTCTTTTACGGAAACATATAGGGTAAAATTTTTCTTGTTTAATTTCTTTAGATATCTAAAGAAATTAAACAAGATAACTCAACAGTTTAGACGTAGGAATTTTTCTTCATTTCACGATGTTTATCCATATCTGTATTTCGTGTGACGCAACGTAAACACATACTACTACAAAAAAAATACTACTAAAGGTTAAATAAATTTTAATTTTAAAACTTTGCCGCCAATACCTACGACTCGATTTTGGAATGAGGCATGCTACAAATGGCGTTTTGTTTTAAAACGACAATTTTATTATTTATTTTGTTTCAAAAATCACTTTTTTATTTTTGGGAACAAAATAATAATAATTATATTAGGCCTTTATGGTGTAGTGGAAACTATGGTTTTATTTAAAGTGGTGCTGACACTTCCACTAATATACAGGATATCGCAAAAAACGCGTATTTCGACATTTTGAAGTTTTTGAAATCAAGAATCATTTTGAAGTTTTTGAAATCAAGAATCATTTTGAAGTTTTTGAAATCAAGAATCATTTTGAAGTTTTGAAATCAAGACATTTTGAAATCAAAATACAAAAATGGTATTTTCGGTTGACCTACAATTATGAAGTTTGGCTGCTAGCATCAACAAGTAGTACTAGTTCAGCAAAAAATCTGAAAAATATACATTTGTGGTAAAATTCTTTATAAAATTAGCCCTAATAAGGGGGAAAAAAATTATATTAAAACCGCTAGTTCAAGTGAAGTATCAAATGAAAGGGCTCTAGCATTCAGAAAAAGTTCAATGCCTCCAATTTTTACGGAACCCTCGGTGGACCAGCCCGACTCGCGCTAGCGCGGTTATGTTTCCGCGGTTTTTTTTTGAAAATTTTCTTTAAATTTATGGTGAAATATTTATATAAAATGTTAAGGGAATATTTTTTTGTATCTCACTATGTTAGAGTGGCAACATTTAATAGTTTCAATAATACATTTATAGCCTTACTGTAGGTTCAATTCTCGCACGGTTAACGCTTAAATTTAATTTTCTTTTCCAGTTTCCTGATCTGATATGATATACTGGACATATTCCCGCCACACTATACGCAATAGTTTTAAAATTATGTGGACAGTCAGAGCAAAAACAGTAGAAGTAGGCAGAGGGAACTTGGGAACCTAATGAAAAGCCACTCTGTCCCCATAAACACTTTCGTTTTCCACTTTTTGGCGTATGCTAAGGCAATATTGAAGGCGGAGCTCAACGCCGCGTTATGCTTCGTTGCCAAAGCGAGGAAATGAAAATATTAAATATTTCATTTCTCCAAGTGGGAATCGAACCCGCAACTGTTCATAGTCGCAACGGCCCCACCGCAACACTTAAAAAAAAGGTAGGAAGAATTAATTATTATTTATACAATCAATTTTATTCATCATTGTTCTAACTTCTCGATTAAAACTTCTTTAGGCGAAATTGTTTTTAATTTACTTTTGAAGTTACTAATAAAAGAGTATAAAAGGAGAAATTATTAAGCTTAACCCTTTGTTGGAATATTTTCGGCTAAATAAATATTTTTAGTTCCACAAATGAACTGTAATCGTTATTGTTATTGTTTTGTAATTATTTTTATATGCGGTTGTTTCATTTAAATAAAAATAAATAAATCAGCTTCACGCTGTATCCCGCACATTGCAGGGTAGGCAGAGGGAAGCTAGTGTTAAGACATTCCGTTCTCCACTTTCTGCCGAATTCTGGAGGCATTGCGTGTTGCGCACGTAATTAGTCGAAAAAATATGCATAAAGTAGGGAACGGAGACTCTGCCTAAGCTGATTTCATTTTTAATTATTTATCAAATCAGCCTATGTCGGTCCACTGCTGTACGTAGGCCTCCCCCAGGGTGCGCCAGGGTGGATTTATATTGTACAAAAATCTCCACTTTGTGCCAAATTTCAGAACTGTACGTCTACAGAAAGTATCCTACAGGTTTCGATATTGCTGCAAATTTCATATCAAATGCAGTAAAGTTGATGCATAAATGTTCATCATAAAATAAAAATCTATTGATTGTATTGACTGAAGTTTGGTTTTTTCCAGCAACAAAGGAACTTAAACCTGAACCGTGAGATCCGTGAGACCGTTGAGATCATGACAGACGGACAGACGGGCAACAAAGAGATCCTCTAAGGGTTCAGCTTTTACCTTTTGTGGTACGAAACCACTTAAATACCAAACTGTAAAATTAAAACATTTCATCTTTGTACAAGCATCTACTCTTAGTACTGCTACTAGTATTTTCCGTAGCGAATTATTGAACATGTTTTGGTTAGAACAAGAAGGCTATGAATATGAAAACATGTATCGGGAGCGCTTACCTCACTGTTCAGGTGAGAAATTCCATACTATCTATATATTGAGGACATTTTAAATGTTTTAAAAAATATATACGTATGTTCTCTTTTCGAGAGTTCCGTACCTCAAAAGGTAAAAATAGAAACTAGAACTAAAACTAAAACTAAAATGGAAACTAAAACTAAATATTTTATATAGACGGACAGAGGTCCGTCTGCTAAGCCCATTTATCTCAAGGCCACGTGGCGGTATCAAGCTGAAATTGATATCAAATATTGGTCTATGGTCTCTTGAAGTACAGAAAAGGCAAAATCAAGCTTCTCTCTCGTATCATTTTATTTATGCATCGATTTTACTCCGTTTTGTATGAACCAAAACCTATAGGGTTACGGAGTATTTTAGCACTAGGGGAATCTAGTGCTAAGATACTCCGTTCCTCATTTTCCGCCGACATCTGGACATTGTGTATTGAATGGCAGAATTCGACGTTGCGTTTTTTGGCGACACCAGAGGAAATCAAAATATTCAATTTCATTTCCTGGAGTAAGAATCGAACCCATCAATCATGCTTACAGTCAACACGGTTGTGCCCTTGCGCCATAACTGGCCTTTAAAAACTATTTTTAAAATCAAATAGAGGCCAGTCGTGGCGCAGCGGCACGAAGTGTGACTGTAAAATCGACTGGTTGTGGGTTCGATCCCTACTCGAACATATGAAATAGTTACTTAAATTTATATTACCATTTCTTTGCTCTGGTGTCGAGGTTAAGTGCGGTGTTGAGTTCTGCTACTCAACAGGCAATGCCTCCAGAATCCGGCAGAAAGTGGGGAACGGAGTGTCTTAACACTAGATTAACTCAGCCTAACCTGCTGTGTGCGGGATACAGTGTGAAGCTGATTTTGAAAAACTGTATTTAAGTCAAATAAAATGCGAGGCCGCCATGGCACAGTGGCCTAGCTGTGGCCAATGGACATCTTTGTGTATGCGGATAATAACCATCAATTAGTCTAAAAACCGTGAACAATAGGGCAAGTAGTGAATTATAACCGGCTTACCATTTAGGTGCATCGTAAAGTTATTTAAATCTCCAATTGTTCGTGAGCCGTGGTTGCCCTACATCGAGTACAACGCTCTGTGCAGTAGTTGTAAATTATTAATGACAGCCATTCTATGAATCCGATTCCCTTTATCCATATATGTTTCTTCTTTTGTGTTTGGAAAATTGTAGCATTACGTTGCCATGGTAACGTATGTTTGTTTTTAATCTTAACACAAATAATATTTTACTTAGAATGCTCAGAAATAGTGATCTACTCGAATTTTACATGTATTCTATAATTGTGCTCAGTTATCTCTTTGTTACCGGTCAATTTTGCCAGGCCAGTCGTGGCGCAGAGGCACAAAGTGTGACTGTAAAATCGAGTGGTTGCGGGTTCGTTCCACTCGAGGAGGTGAAATATTTATTGACTTAAATTTATATGTTTATTTAGACAAGGCACAAGCGTGCAACTGTAAGGACAACAGGTTGTGGGGACGATTCTCACTCGAAGAAATGAAATTTTTTTTTGCTCTTGTATCCTAAATATAATGTGATAATATTATGATATCCCAATTTATATGAAGTCGATACGAAGTTCTTCGGGTCTTTGGTCATTAAATACTTAACAGATTCCGACTCGAGAGAATAAAATAATTAACATTTTTATTCCCTTGCTCTGATAACAAAACATAGCGCGGTATTGATAACCGCCACTCAACACACATTGCCTCCAGAATTCTGACGAAAATGAGGAACGGAATTGTCTTAAAGAATAAAAACTTAATCACCAACGTGTAATTTGTGTTTTTTTGTTAACGAAAAATATAATATTTACTAATACAACTCTTGTTTTGTAGTATTATTATAATTTAAATTAAATTGTTCCAATGCAATATGAGGATACTCTAGATACATAATAAAACAAATATAATTAATCACGCCCGCCAAAACTGGCCGCAGCGTCAGCCACATGACAGATTTTATTTATAAATTGAAAATTCTAAATGGCCTGAATCAAACCACAAAGTTTGCTAACTATTGTTTTATAAAAAAAATATATAAAACAAATTCAAATACTAATCCATGTGTTAAGTATTTGAAATTTTTTATGAAAATCTTAAGTAAACATTTTAATGATCAAATCCCAATTGTAAAAGCGACGGTTACGGATTCGATTCCCATTCGGGGTAATGGTTTATTTTTATTTTTTCGTTCTGGTAACAAAACAAAAGCGTGGCGTTGATGTTCGTCACTCAACACGCAATATCTCAAAAAACTGGGCGGAAAGAGTAGGTTACCTCTTCTATCATGCTTTAACAGCAGACCTCTGCCTATCTCTACCTAACAGGCTATTAAAACAAAAAAAAATAAACATTATATAAAAAGAAAGTAAAGGTTTCATATTTTTTTTACTCGTTTTATTATTTTAATCGTTTTATTATTCAAATTGTTATTGTATTTGTTTGTTATTTTAGTAATTATTATTTTATTTCTGCAGACACCTAAAAACAACCTTAACTCTCTCCGCATTGAATGTGGCAACATTAACAAATACTAATAAAAAATCTTAAAATATTTTATTCTTAAATGCTTTTAAAAAAGTTACCCAATCTCATTTACAACGCATTGACTCATAAGGAAGTAGTAACTTTTTTAAAATATTTCAAACAAGATCCACATGAGAAAGATAAAGCGCCCAGTTAATAAATAACGATCGATCGATGGTTCAGTATAAAACAATATTGATTAATCTTTCGTTCCCCCGATGCCCGCCAGCTGACAGATAATGAATGGCCCGACTCGACAGATTAAAAACGTTAGTTCAATGTTTTTACGCCTTTTCTAGTGCGTGTTTTTTTTAAATGAAAAAAGCTGTTGAAAAGTTCAAAATATTTTTTTTATTTATCTTTTTTAATAGTTTTAATTATGAATGATAATTAATATATTTAAATCTTGTTTGAAATGTAAAAGAATTAAGAATTTTGATCTTTAATAAATATCAATTTTATAAAAAATATGTTTATTTTACCCTATTCATGAAGGCATGAGATAAAACGTAAACAAATCAAAAAAAGTTATTTTGTAGGCTACGACTGATGGAGCTCAATACAGTATATTAAGTAATAAATTAATTTTTAACAAAAAAAATCCTACAAACAACAAACTTCAAACAACGAAGAAATAATTTTACATTACACGTCCTTTGATTTTGTTAAACAAAAATAAATAAAAAAAGATTTTATAATTTTGAAGTCGGTGCCAAGTAAAGCAAACAAGCTTAGTAATTCAATATTATAGTAAGGTTCTTGAAGCTTGACACCGACTTCAAAATTATAAAATCTTTTTTTTTATTATTTTTGTTTAACAAAATCTAAGTACAAAACGTACTTTATGTAAAACTAGACGCCGCCCGCGACTTCGTCCGCGTGGAAATGCTATGATAACGTAACAATATTATCAACATAAGAAATATGGTAACTAAGTATTGCAAAGCTCTAATCATAGGTCTATTGGTAGCTACTGCAGTATGCTCCTATAAACTATATTTAACGATTTTTTTCCTTCAGCATTAACATGCAGATTTTTCGCTTTGGAAACACGTGAGCAAGCCACATAGAGCTGCCCATGAGAAAAACATGGCGTGTCCAAATGTAGGTCTGCTACCTCCAAGGTTTGACCCTGAGAGCATTCAGTTTTCAGAAGCGATAAATGTATCTATTTTCAATTAGGAATCAATCCCGCGGTAACTCGGGGATAAAAAGTAGCCTATATGTTATTCTGGGTCTTCAGCTACCTACATACCAAATTTCATCGTAATCGGTTCAGTAGTATTTGCGTGAAAGAGTAACAAACATCCATACATACTCACAAACTTTCGCATTTATAATATTAGTAGGATTATTTTTAATTTTTAGTTCGTTGTTTGAAGTTGGTTTATTTTTGTAAAAAAATATATATTTTACGATTTTAAGTGTTGGGTAGACCTTAAAAGGATGTTTCTCAAGTTAGTGGTTGTCCTATGTAAAACTTTAACCTTAATTGGTTACTATTGTGCACACTAGCATTTTGGCAAATTGACAAGAACATACATAAAAAATATTCAGGTGATTTGGGAGCCTCTTCCTTTTATGAAGTCGGTCGGAAAATGACTAGTTCAATTTCAACCGGATTCCATAATCAGAACTTAAACAATTTTTCACCAAACTATCCTTGAAGTGTATCCTTTCAAATAAAAAAAGAATCATCAGAATCAGTTGGTATGATATTGAGATCTTCATCCATTTGTCGCGCACACATATTTCATACAAATTTAAGACTTAAGTGTTTTTTTTTCAGAAATGAACCAAAAAAATGGGACCACACTGGAAGAAAAAACACTGGAAGAAAAAATACAAAACACTTGGTTATTGGTTATCACTTATCAAGGGAGGTTATAAATTCTTACAAAAGTCGGTTAAAAAAATATCTATGGTTTTTGGATTATTTTCTTAATTTTTATTACGACAACGATTTTTAACAGACGAACAGACGAACAGACAGACAAGGTTACAATTAATTTATTTAATTGTATATTTATATATTTACAGTTACAGTACAGAACCGATACAAAAAAAAATTAACAAAAAAAAACCGACTTCAAACTGTAAACTATGCAAATTTAAAACTTGTATACGATTTTCGCATGAATGACATTGTTAGAAATCAACAAAATTAAAATGTGTAAGTACGGTGGGAAGTATATTATCAAAATCGGTCCGGAAAGTCCAGAGGTAACAAACCAAAATAATACAGTCGAAATAAGAACCTCCTCTTATTACAGAAGTCGCCTAAAAAAGAAAATCTCTTTCTGAATCTAATTTTAATAATTCCTTTACCAAAATACAAATTAATTAGAATGAGCCATTCATTTTGATGATCATGCAATGTAATATAATGGGTACGTTTGCAGTCAACAGCAGGCGTGCGGTTTCGGCGGGAAATCAAGATGGCGGGCAATTGCCGACGCAATTGTCAACATGCTCCTAATGTAGCAAGTTAAAACTATAATATTACTTTGTATTGCGTTTAATATTATAATATTAGTTTAATTTATCTTTGGTTGGTAAAATTACTATGGTTTTTTGGGAATAGTATTTTTTATAATCAAGTTTCTTTATTTCTTAATATTTATGCATTAGAATTAAAAGCTATTTAAAACATATATTCCGTTTTTTTGGTTTTATTTTAAAGATATGGAGTATTTTTGATAGGATTACCTATTATGCACACAATTTTTTCTTTAATATAAATCTAGACTATTAATAAAAACATATTAAATGTCATCTCACAAAATTTGAAAATAATTTTGATTATAAATCACTAGAGATACTAGAGGACTATGGGGAGATGGCTCTCAACTCTACACCTTGTCTTCCTAGGATATATAAGCGGTACGTTGATGGTACTTATAATTTTACCTACGGACAATATTTAAATATTCCTATACTATCTCAATTCTATTAATAATAAGTTAGTCCTAAGAAATCCCAATGGCTCAATAAGCCACGCAGTATATAGGAAACGCACACCATTAGATATCTCAATGGTGAATCGCACCACCACCCTACACAGTTATTTACCGTTGGCAAATCTTTGTTTCAGAAAGCCCACCAGCTTTGCGACCCTGAACATCTAGGGGACAAGTTTTGGTAGGTGAAGCTGCTAGTTCCCCGCCAGCGTTGTCAGAAGACCAACCACAGTAGAGAAACAGCCGGCACTTCTACCATATTTAATAGTTACAGACAGGATTGGCAACATCTTAAGAAAAGCTTCCATAAAAATGGTATTGAAGCCTAACAAGAAGGCTGACTTTCTTGTTAGGCTTCAATATCATTTTTCTCAATTCTTGAGACCAGTGAAAAGTAAATTTCTTTGCAGTGTACAGGTGTACAAACTAGATTGTGACTGTGGCTTATACATCGGTCAAACATAAAAAAAAATCGGTGTTAGGGCGAAGGAACACATCTCCAATATCAAGAATGAGCAAGTATCGAAGTCAGCTGTATGTGAGCACACTGTGGATAAACCCAGCTATTACATAAGGTTTGATAAACCCCATATCCTCGCTGAGCAAAACAGATATGTTCCTAGAATGATCCGCGAGGCTATTGAAGTACAAAAAAATCCTAATTTATATAGAGAGGATGGCTGGAAACTTTCTACCACCTAAGCACACTCATAAAATCTTTGAAGTCTCAAACACATTATAGCAGATGGCAAGATACATTCAGTTCATTCTGCAGGCATCCAGGGCAGTACGCGAGGCAATTGAGAAATCATTGACGGTAGTTCGATATAATAATTATGTCAACTGACAGATGAATGCCACCTCAGTCTACCCGTGACCACGGACTACAGTAAAATGTTTGAAACGTCGGGTTCCCAAAAACGTATAATACGAAATATACGCCACTCCAGTTAAATTAATTCCGGTTTCATTTAAAATATGTAATAATCGTGAAAATCAAAGATTACACATTAATATTTTTGATGGAATTTGAATTAGCTTAAAATATTGTTAATGTCATATTGTACTCGTATTTTGTGTTAAAGCCATTGTGGTGCAGTGGCACAGCATGTAGGTTTAATATCCAATCAGAGGCATGGTTTTTTTAAATTTCTTCGCTTTAATATTAAAACAAAGTGCGGTATTCAACGCTACACAATATGTATCTCAAAAGTTCGACGAAAAATGAGGAACGGAATGTCTTAGCACTAGGTTCCGTCTGTCTACCCTCCTATATACGAGAAAAAACAATACCACTATTCTACTAGAAAATGTTCTCAAATAAAATGTTCTATCAGTAACGAAAAAAAAAGGAGGACGTCCGTCAATCTGTGTCCGTTCGCTTAATTCAGTTGGGCTCGGTCTATGATTGAGTACTCAACTGTCTGTCGTGTTTGAAATCAAAAATCACTCAGTCGGACAAATCTCACTGTCTGTTACAGGAATTTCAAAACATCCATGCAGACATCGCATATCTATTGTTCTTGTTTTTTAAAAATGCTTTTATTATTTTTTATCTTGATGCAATTTTCATATCATATGGAGATGTGGTAATATAATATTTAGTTTTCGACTAACGAAAATACCTGCGAGATGTGCTTTTATATTCAAAGCGTATATATTTTTTATTTTCAAACAAGCATAATTTTTCCACTAGTAGTTTATTTTTTATTGTTTCTCTATCTTCTTCTTCAGTACCTCACATCTAGCAGGATAGGCAGAGGATCGGGAGACCCTAGTGTTAAGACACTTCGTTCCCTTTTCCCGATTGCTAAGGAAGGGTTATGTTTTTCGCGCGTATCTTGTATGTATGTAATATTCTTTATTACCTTATATCTCCAGAACCGCTAAACGGATTTACACAATTGAGGTATCGTTAGGTTCGTATTAGCAGCCCAAGTGTTCTTAGATAGGTGACGTTAAAAAAAAAACAATCATGGCGGCTGTGGGACGCCATTGGACTTAGTGAAAAAAAAATGTTTCGTTTAGAATACCACAATATGGGTATCAAATTCAAGAGCTCAATACGAGAATTTTAAAAAAGTATATCATGACTATCATTACCATAATAAATCCTAACAAAAAAGTGAAAAATAAAAAAATATTTGTAAAACCAAAAACACCGACTGCATCAAACTAAAAAGATAATAAACAAGCCCAATAGTTTATTAAGATTAACAGTCGGGACTTGTAAGTAATTCCTCAATCATTAAAATCTTTACCAGGAACCCCGCATAATTTAAAGAGGTCCCAACTGTTAATCCTAATAAACTATTGGGCTTGTTTATTTTCTTTTTAGTTTTCTGCAGTCGGGGTTTTTGTTTTTACAAATATTTTTTTATTAAGATACTCTGTTTTATTTAGAGTCCCACGTTTGTGTTACTGCTCCACGGCGACCTCCCAAATCATTTTCTTTGACATTTATAATCGTAATTAAAATATTATTCATTAAACTAAAAAAATCAAAACGAAATCAAATCAAAACAAAAGTTCTTCAAAGATTCTTCCAAAAAAAAAGAAACGACCAAATATAATAGTTATCGATCCGAAACTTTAAAACCAATACAACACAACAGCAACTCTCTCAATAATTAACGACTACACGGAGTAAACACTTGCTGGGGCGGGGGTTGAAAAATTAATCAGTTCTCCGTAACTACGCTAACTTCGATCAAAGCGAACAATCCTTTGTGAACGCTTACTTCGAAAATTCTTTACCTGTTTATGATTAAACGGCAAGAATTCTAAGTTTATTTATATTCTTTAATGCACATTAATTTTGGGTTGGGCCTATTTGCTTTCCTCTTGTTGTCTTATTTAAATTGCTTTCAATTAAAATATATATATATATAAGAAATATGATTTTTGATACAAAAATAGAAATACGATTTTACGAGGTCAGTCGTGGCGCAGGGGCACAAAGTGTGACTGTAAAATCGACTGATTCCCACAATCGATCCCCACTCGAGGAAATAAAATATTTATTTACATTTATATTTTCATTTCTTCGATGTGTGTCGAGGCAAAGCGCGGCGTTGCGTTCCGCCACTCAACACGCAATGCCTCCAGAACTCGGCGGAAAGTGGGGAACGGAGTGTCTTAACACTAGTTTCCCTCTGCCTACTCTGCTGTGTGCATACAGCCTGAAGCTGATTTAATTTGATTTAAATTTATTACGATTTTTGATTTGTTGCTTGTCAATTTTTTGACGTTATAACGTCTTATAAATTAATGAACGCCGGCTGCGCGCATGAAAAAGGATGACTTATTGTCACGTTCCGCTAGAGGCGAGTGTGGAAGCGAGAGCGAGGATAAAGTGACGATAGGCTTGTGACACCATCTCTCTCATATATGACACATAAGTTGTAAATAAATAGTTAATATGACATTGTTACTTGTATAATGTAAGTAAGAAAATATTTGGATGAACGTGTGCATTCAAATATTAATTTATCGAAAAAAAAAACACTTTGGTGTGGAGGCAGAGCGCGGCGTTGAGTTCCGCCACTCAACACGCAATGCCTCCAGAATTCGGCGAATAGTGGGGAGTTGAGTGTCTAGGGAGCCTCGTGTCCCTCCGCCTACCCTGCTACATGCAAGATACAGGTGAAGCTAAAAAAATATTATTGCTTAGCTTTAAGATATGTACTTTTACTTGAAATAACTCCCATTCTTATTTAACTTTAACAAAGCAGAATATCGTTTAATTATACTTTGAAGGGGGTCTTCAACTCCTCGTATAGGAGTATCATTAAGAATTTCGCTGGTTCATTCACATTCACAAAAACTTTATTCTTATATTTCTTTTGTATATATAAGATGTATTACGTAATAATTATGTAAATTTACGCATTTGTTAATTGGCAAATGGATGACTTTATACAAACAAAAATTATTTTATTATTTATTTTGTTTAAAAAAATAACCTTTTCATTTTTGGTAATTTATATGAAGAGGTTGATGACAGTGGACGAGGCGAAAGAGGTATGTAGAGACCGTAGCGTTTGGCGCTCCGTTCTTTCTGACTGGGGTAGTCAAGGCAAGGGATAAAGCGTGAAGCTAAGTTAAGTATTTTTGGTAATTATTTTTTTTCTGAATTAGCCTTTTATAGAGTAGTTAAAACTGGTTTCATTTAAAGTGGTGCTTACACTTCCACCCTGTATACATTTTGTTGATCTTTATAGATCGAATTAACAACCGTCGCGTTCACAGTCGAAGGCTATTCCACGGGTTCTATTGTATATTTCATTGAAATATAATTAATACATTTTAATTTCGTATATTTAAACAATGTACGGAGTACTTCAACAAGGGCTCACTTCTTGCTTTGCCTATAAAACCGTAGTAATATTATAAGCGTAAAAGTTTGTGAGGATAGATATTTGTTTCTCTTTCACGCCAAAACCACTGGAACAATTTAGATTAAACTTTACAATAATATATCTTATACATCAGAACAAAATATAGGCTACAATTTATGTAAATTAAAATCAAAAATCTAGAGGCCAGTTGTAGCGCAGAGGCACAAAGTGTGACTGAAAAATCGACTGGTTGTGGATTCGATCCCCTCTCGAGGAAGTGAAGTATTTATTTACATTTATATTTTCGTTCTGGTGTCGAGGCAAAGCGCGGCGTTGAGTTCCGCTGCTCAGCACTCAATGCCTCCAGAATTCGGCGCTGCTGTGTGCGGGATACACCGTAAATTTATATAAAGAATGTGTAATATTTGACTGTAATAAAACAATAAGTTGAAACGGATGAAGCCGTGTTAAGGTCGCTAGTATATCATTTATCCACACTAAATTGACAAACTATCCTTAGCCTCACCTCAAATACCACAACTACTTGTCTTCTCAGGTATATTTGAACTTAAATTTCAAGACTGTTGAGCTAAAACTTTAAATGGTTTGTTCTACACCTGTACTTGAATTTCAAAGAGACAGCGCACCTTCAATTGTTTGTTCAGTCCGATAGATATCAGCTATTGAAGAGTTTATATGAAGTTTTGTATTTTCTTTTTAAAATGGACTCTTGGAAAAGTTAGCACGGATGGCTATAATATTTTATTTACAGCATACATTTTTATGCATAGTATAATAGACAGAGAGAAGGTAGTATAAAGAGAATCCGTTCTCGACTTACTGCCCAATTTTTTTTAATATTGCATGCTTAAAAAATCAAAGAAGAGGCCGGTCGTGGCGCTATGGCACGAGGTGTGACTGTAAAACCGACTGGTTGTGGGTTCGATCCCCACTCGAGAAGATGAAATATTTACTTAAATTTATATTTCCATTTCTTCGCTCTGGTGTCCAGGCTAAGCGACACGCAATGCCTTGAGAATTCGGCAGAAAGTGGGGAACGGAGTGTCTTAACATTAGATTCCCTCTGCCTACCCTGCTGTGTGCGGGAAACAGCGTGAAGCTGATTTAATTTGATTTTAAAAAATCAAAGTAAGAAATTGAAAATAAATTAAAACAATTTTTACGACCACCGAATCTACAATCTCCGTATTTACAATCAGGCCATGAGCCACTGTCCTAACTTAAAAAAAAATACTTATATTAAAACAAAAAAATCATAAAACGTAATATAAAATACAAAACAGAAATAGAATTTATTATTTTGATTTTCAGTTCACAGAGGTATTGTTCTTTCGGTTGTTATTAAAAGCTTTTACTGGCTTCTACTGTGTGTATCTAACAATGTGAGTAAAGTTTGACCTCTCGCCGTAATATTTATTCTTCTTCCTCTGCTGCCGTGCCTCTGCGCCACGACCGGCCTCACCGTTAAAATAATAAATTATGATAATGTTGATATAAAAAAAATAATTCAGCAGAATCTTTGGATTCTTCAAGTAGTCATATTTTACAAATGAAGACTATTAATTAAACAATACTAAGGTCACATCACAAAATATAGGTTAATTATACAATATTCTTGAGATTTCTCGAAATTTATTGAAACAAAAACTAAAAAAATGCAGCTTTCGTGATTCGCCAGCCATTTCGCTGTGAAAGTTGATTAAAGTTCCATCTCCACTCCAATAGAGCAAGGAAGCCGCGTCAGCGTCAAAGGGAGGCGTAATGGCGTTATTGGTGCGGCTTGAGATAAAGGAACTCAATCACGGACGCGACTTAGCCGCTGATAGAAAATGTCCCAGGATATAGATACTGTGCGGAAAGTAAATATAAAATGTTCAGTTACTTTTAGTTTTATAATCTACGAGGAAGGTATGCTCTATAGGGAGGTATTGATTTCATTTGTGATTTTTTTTGTATGAGATATTATGTTTAAAACTAGCGACCCGCTCGCGGCTTCGCCCACTTGAATTATGAAGTATTCGATTGTAAACGCGACTGTTGTGTATTCGATTCAGACTTGAGGCCTGATATATTTTCAAGTCGTCAGTCAGCTCAGCTAAGCAGCGGCACAAGCAATGTTGCGAACTTTGACAACGTCTTATCACGACGCCTTATCTTATCACTATAACACCATATAAAAATAAAAAAAAACTTATAAGATAAAAGGCGGTAAGTAAAAAATAGAGCAAGGTCCTTGTTTATTACTAAACTTATTATAACCCTTAATTATTAACATTATATAATATTCTATAATAATATAGAATATTTTGTCAACTTGTTGTGACAAACAAACGGTATTCAATATATTGTTTTGTAATTTTAGCTATGGTGCTAAAATAATATTATTAGCCTATATCAATAAATATGCAGTAATATTTCCGCGATGTCAAAAATATGTTATAAAATTTGTTTATTTGTTTACTTGTATTTTTTTTATATGTTTATGTATATGTTTGTATGTATGTGTGTGTATGTACGTATATGGAAGTGCTTACATATATAATTGTTATTGGAACAGTATACAGCGTTAAGCTATAAAAAGCAAAAACTGGACAACAACGAATTAGCGGATTTAATATCAAATTTTGCCCCCTTTTAAGGCTATTATTTTTAATATTTAACCACAAATGTATAGTTTTCTGATTTTTTTCCTGAACTAGTACTACCTGTAGATGCTACCTGCTAAATTTTATAATTCTATGGAAGCCGGAAGTACCCTATTAATTTTGATGCATTTTAAAGTATCTAAATTTTTTGCGATATAAACAGCCATATCTTTTTTTAAGTCAATGTAAAAATACGTTTTTTTAGAAAATCATGGAACTTTAGATGTCTTAGTCAGACAGATATTCAGACTTTTGCTTTAAATTTAACTCGATATATGCGTTCCTGAGATAAAGGCTCTTGACATATATATGGACGGAAACAGATGGACTGGATGGATGGATTTTTTCATTAAAGGGCACGAAACCCTAAACAAGGTGAAGTGCGAATCGGACTTTTTTCTATGAAATACCTATAAATTTTCTCTTTTCGTATTTTTTTCTTTATTTATATTATAAGTTCTTACTTCGTGCTAAATTTCGTAACTATAGGTCAAGGGAAAGAATCCAATAGGTTTTGATTACGCTGCAAATTTCATATAAAATGCAGTAAAATTGATGTATAAATGTTTATATCTTTTGATTGCGTTGACTTAGAAGCTTATTTTTTTATATGCTTCAAGGGATCTTAAAAATTGGAAATAAATTTACCTCTTAATACCACCACGCGATGTTGGGATAAATGGGCTTGACAGACGGACGACGTGATCCTATATAAGGATTCCGGTTGCTACCTTTTGAGGTATGTAAGCCTAAAAAAAGATATAAATATGTATGTATGTATGTATGTTTGTTTATTTCACTAACCACAATAACCATCGTATAGAAATTTTAATCGTGACGGAATGTAAGCGTACCTATCTAGTTTAATTGGTTAGGCTAGAGCGCTTGGACATGGAATCCAAGAGGCGTGAGGATAAGTTGTGGTACGTTCACATTTTTTCTAACAATTTTCAATATATTTAAATAAATTCTTCTTGTTAATATAATTTTAAATATCTTTAAGAATCGGTATTCAATGTCAAACAAAATAAAAATATACATATATATACTTACACCATGGTACCTTACATATATTTATTATTAAATACAGCGTAAGTTAATTGTAATTATACTAATAGAATTCAAATTATTTAATTTTTAACAAAAAAATGACTTCTTTTGACTGAACTTTTCACTGGGTTTACCGATTGTTAAGACTTTTTTTATTTGAAAACCAGTGCTTCTCGTGTGGTCCCATTTTTTTTGGCCCATTTCTGACAATATTATCAATAAGAAAATCACACAAGTCTTAAATTTGCATTAGGTATGTGCGATTCTGATGATTGTGATTGTGTGAACAATGTTTTTCCGTGCTATTTGATTTTCTCACAGATACCATTGTCGAAAATGGACTAAATTAAAAAAGACTATTCGGAAAGCATTAGCTTTCAAATAAAAAAAGAATTATCAAAATAAGTTCACCCAGTCAAAAGTTCCGAGCTAAAAAACATTTAAAAAATACAGTCGAATTGTTAACCTCCTTCTCCTATAGAAGTCATTTAAAAACTAATATGGAATCGAATATTCTAAGCAATGGATGCAAGTTCGATTACCTCACAGGTAATTATATTTAAATTACTTAATTATTTAGACCAGCTGTGGCGCAGGGGCACAAGGTGTGACTGTAGACGCTACAAGTTGGGAGTATGATTCCCACTCGAGGAAAGTTTTAATATTTTCATTTCTTCGCCCTGATATCAAAATTGTGCGGCGTTGAGTTACTCAATATGTAACGTCTGGATTTTCGTTGAAAAGTGAAAAAAGAAGTGTCTTGACACTAAATACTCTCTGGCTTTACTTCTGTAACCGGATAAAAAATATAAAGCGTGAAAACAAATAAGCAGAAGACTGCTTAAATTGTATTTGTATCTAATTTCCTGTTCTATAGAATGTACGAATTCTGGAACATTTAGTAGAATGTGTCCCATTTTATTTAGTTAATGTATAGTAAAATTTTATCACTTGCTCGGCCAGTGCTACATTTAAAGTAATACTGCTTGTGGCACTATATAAGAAATATGTTAGGATCATAGTCTACTAAACATGATTGAATGAGAGTAGAGGGAGGCTAGTGTTAGGACACTCCGCTTCCCACTTTCCGCCGCATTCTGGAGGTATTCCGTTTTGAGCAGCAGAACTCAACGTCGAGCTTTTCCTCGACACCTCCAGCAAAGAAGAATTTCCTCGAGTGAGCATCAAACCCACAACCTACTGCAGTTATAGTCTTATAGTGTCTGCGCCGAGCGAAAAAATGTAAATTTTTATTTTCTCTGAGCAGAAATCGTATTAATTTATAACTGGCATTGCTTTTACAGTCATATGTTCTACTTCGCTACGATAGCGTTTTTTTTGTAGTTTTTTATACAATTTTTTTTTCAGCTCTATGCCGTATCCCACTCATAGGATAGGCACAGGTAGCCTGGTTACCTAGTTACCCTAGTGTTAAGACTAAAACTAAAACAGCATTAAGATACTGTCGTACCCCATTTCCTACTGAATTTGTGAGGCATTACGTATTCAGTGACGGAGCTCAACGCTGCGCTTTGCCACGTTACCAGAGCGAGGAAATTAAAATATTATATTTTATATAAGTATCTATAGATTATCCAAAACACATTTTTACTAGGCTAAAATTTTTCTTATTTTCTACAAAAAATATGGTATTATCATATGCAAAACTAAAACGACCGCCATGCTAGGGAGGCAATCGTAAGAAGCCCCTCATAATATTTGGTTAACAAACAATACCGTACTTTAACTTCCCTTATGTCTCCGCCCTCTTGACCTGAAAAGGAACTTTGAAGATTTGATGCCCACGGCGAGAGACGGTCACCGTATGGCTATCTTGTTTTGTGAAATTGAAATATCTTGTACGAGGAATAGGAAAAATATTTTTTTTATTTAGTTAGTGAGTGGAACGGTTATTTAGTTTAAAGGTGATTGTGGGTTCAAATGTTGTTAGAACTTTTTTTTATTCCGCATATATATTCTCCGTTTTTCGTCGAATTTTTGAGAAAGTATTGAATGCTGCGCTTTGCGTTTATCAGAACGAAGAAAGTTTCTTGAAATTGCGTATTTAATATTTATATTTAATTTTAATAAATGAGAATAGAACTCATGACCGTCGCCTTTACAATCAAACGCGTGAGAACGTCGATGGGATGAAATATTTATTTAAATTTATATTTCCATTTCTTCGCTCTGGTGTTGAGGCAAAGCGCGGCGTTGTGTTCTGCCTGAGTGTCTTAACACTAGGTTCCCTCTGTCTACCCTGCTGTATGTGGGATACAGCGTGAAGCTGATTTGAAGCTACGCATGGGTCGCTAGCATATTTATAAATATTATAAAGCTAAAAAAATTGTTTGGTTGAGCGCGCTAATCTCAGCAACTACTGTTTCGAATTGAAATCATCTTTTTATGTTAAACAATCTATTTATCGAGGAAAGGATAAAATATATTTAAGATATTTTTTTCATTTTTCGACAATTTCACTTATTCTATTACTTTTTTTATGGGTGATCACAAATTTTGAAAATAAATATTTGCAACAGACCTTTTGTTTGTAAATGTATTTAAAACTACAGCTATCTGCATTTCATAAATTAAATAATCTTCTTTATAGTCAATGGCGAATTCCAGCTGCAGATAGAAATCGTAGGATCTTTTCTATTTATACTGTTACCCTTTCTAAATGGTGAATAAGTATCTATTAATATAATTGAAAATATTTTGTAAGTATTTATTAATTTTTTTAACATTTTTTAAAGTGTTAATTCACACTTAGGAAAGAAAAATACTTACGACCATATATATTGTTTCCAGGAGGCGCGGGTACGAGTGCCGCTACGTTTAAATTTTTATACGTTTTTTAAATAATTATTATTCTATATTTTTTTAAAAATTCGATTTTTATAATCAGTTCACGCTTATACTACTTTCCGGAACATAAAGTCCTCAATTTTCCTAAGTTCCGCCCAAATTAAAAAGCACGTTTTTCTAAACCAAGTGCTCCAAGTAGTATAGAATGTTCGTGGGACTGTAGCTGGTTCCTGACCTCTGAAAACTACACTATTCAGGTCCTGGCTCGGGCATCACACATTCACACTGTATCCTGCATACAGCAGGATAGGCAAAGGGAGCCTTGTGACGGAAGTGTCTTAATGGGAACGATTAGGATACTTCCGTTCCCCACACTCCATCGAATTCTAAAGGCATTACGTGTTGAGTGTGAAGCGTTACCAGAGCGAAGATATGAAAATCTCTATATATAATAAGACAGTAAAAATATTTTGTCTGTACATTTCGTAATTTTGACAGAAATGGATAGAGGGACACTTAAAAAGAATAAAAGAAAGCAAAAAAGATTTTTTTTGAATTTCTTGTCTGTCCGTCTGTCTGTCTGTCTGTCGACATATTTTTGCCCGCATTTTTCTCTGAAATTACTAAACCGATTTACTTGAAAATTTCACCAATTGCTGTGTTTTAACTCAACTTAACTACTAAAGTTTAGTTCATCAAAATCGGTTCATTAAAAAAAAGTTATCGTCATTTGAAAGAAGTCGTAATTAATTCAACATAGAGATAAAGAACGATCTTGAAAGAAATATCAAGTAAATACAAAGATTTTTTCATTCATTATAAGAAGTCATTATAGTTGTCAATCAATTTTGCTTAAATCAATAATCATGTATTTTAAGCGGGCGAAGCCGTGGGCGAGCCGCTGGTATATAATAAGACAATAAAAATATTTTGTCTGTACATTTAGTAATTTTGACTGAAATGGATAGAGGGACACTTAAAAAGAAAAATAGAAAGCAAAAAGATTTTTTTGAATTTCTTGTCTGTCTGTCGACATATTTTTGTCCACGAAGCCGTGGGCGGGGCGCTAGTATTCAACATTTCAATTCGTTGAGCTGAAATCGAACCCACAACATATCTTTATAGTAGCAGGCTTGTGTCCCTGCGCCAAGAATGGCTTCACTATTATGATATGATATCGTATATAATATAATATATTTTTAAAACCGACCTGTAGGCTATATCATATAAACGTAATTGACTGTAACATCCTTTATGAAAAACATTTCATTATACAAAATAAAAGTGGACTCAGCTATGATACCTGTCAGAGAGGAATGGAGAAGGGTGGATCAAATAATATTTATTTTCTTTTATTCTATTTAAATTATTAATATTTTTATTTTTCAATCTTGCAAGCTCAATTTGACCCACTTTCCAGTATTCGATTAAGTTTTGATGAGAATGAAATTACATATAAAAAATATTGTTGTTAAGGCGTTTAACTTCACGCTGTGTTCCGCATATAGCAGGATAGACAAAGGGAACTTGGGAATTTAGAGGTAAAATCCTCCGTTTCCCACATTCCGACGAATTCTTGAGGCATTGTGTATTGAGTGGCGCAACTGAACACTGCGGCATTGAGTTCCGCCACTCAACATACAATCCTTTATCTCGTTTGCAGAGGAAATTACAACATTCAGTAATAAGTTCTTTGATTTTCACGATTATTACACATTTTAAATAAAACTATTTTAACCGGATTAATCGCGTATATTTTGTACTTTTATACATTTTTTGGAAACCCGACGTTTCGAACACTTTGCAGTAGTCCGTGGTCACGGGTAGACTGAGGTGGCATTCGTCTGTCAGTTGACATGATTACTATATCAAACTACCGCCAACGATTTCTTAATTGCCTCGCGTACTGCCCTGGATTCCTGCAGAATGAGCTGATAGTATCTTGCCCTCTGGTATGGTGGGTTTGAGACTTCAATGATTTTATGAGTGGGTCCCAGGTGGTAGAAAGCTTCCAGCCATCCTCTCTATTGAAATTAGGATGTTTTTGTATTTCAATAGCCTCGCGGATCATTCTAGGAATGTATCTGTTTTCCTTAGC
>JAATLQ010035418.1:0-28926 GCA_013421005.1 Heliconius erato x Heliconius himera
ATTACAGAAAGCAGTATACTAGTAAATTTATTAGGAAGACCGTTTTTTATTGAATTTATCTTTACTTCTCGTTAAGATTCTTTGTTATTTATTGTAATAAAATAAAATTTTCTAGTGCTTAACAATTATGTTGGCGTCCAAAAGCTTTAATATATCAAGGAATTCTAGGAGCATCTTGGTTGTAAATTTAAATCGAATTCGGGATCATACTAAAGTGAATGATGTGGTTGTTTTTAGAGAAGGGTAGTGACTTTTATTTCAGCCAACTACAGTGTGAAAAATGAAAAGAAAAATCTTTTTATTACGTAAAGTATATTTTGCCTATCAAATCTTCCTGATTTCTTTACGGAGTCAATTCAAATTACATGTAGTTTGGTCAGGATAGTTACAAGCCCAAGTTATTTGATCCCAATAAAGATTACCAGCACATTAAAATGATTTCGGTATTAATTCTCCATGAATATCTTTTATACACATATAAAAAGAGGTACAATGGTTTGGATTTCCTATCTAACCTTCGTCCTTACAAATTGTGGTCTCTTCAGGAGTTTCTGAAAAAAGTAAGGTAATTTTATTTAGAACGTGAAAATGTAATTTATAATAAACAAAGTAAATAAATTTCTTTTAATACCTAAAGTGGTTGAAGGAATCGTAGAAGCTGTTGAAGAAGTTGTAATAATGCTTGTAGATACTGATGTAGTAGTAGCAGCAGTAGTAGATGTAAGAGGTGGGGTTAAACTAGTAGAAATTATTACTGGTTTCCCTAAAGCTGTGCTTATTGATTTAAGCAAAGGGTAACTTTCACCACAAGTGCCACGAAAATCGAAAATCGTCAGTTTCAATACTCCAAACCATAAAACCAGATATATTATATCGTAGACTGTATTCAATTTTAGCTGCAAATGAATCGGCATCATCATAGGAAATCCAGTTAGTTCCTTGGGTCGCGTAAGCCACTTTTGCCAAATTGTCATAGTGCAACTCCCAATTTTCTGTTTGTTGTTTTTCACAGAACTGTGATCACAGAATTTAATCCGTATAGTTAACAAATATTAGTTCCCTTAGGTAGATAATAATGTTGTGCTTAAAATACATTATTTAATATATATACAAAAAATCAGCTTTTCGCTGTATCCCGCACACAGCAGGTTAGGCAGAGTGAACATAGTGATAAGACATTTCGTTTCCCAAAAGTCCGGCGTTGAGTTCCGCCACTCAACACGCAATGCCTCGAAAAATTCGGCGGAGTTTGGGGAACAGAACTATTTATATTATATGAAATTATGCCATGTATTATTTCAGAGTGCATAATTGAATGTATGCATATTTAAAAATTATTTATGTACAAGACAGACGAACACTCAAAGGCACATCTGGTTCCGACATGATATCATAAAAGAATTAATTTACAAAAAATATTCCAAAGCATATTTGTTCTGGATTAATTTTTGTAAATGATATAATGTTTTTATGCATAAGTTTTTGCCGAGACAATAATCTGTACTTAATATTATATTATTACAGATATATTATGTAAAAAAAATGATTTTAAAACTTAATTGTAATTTAGATTTGATTTTTATATTGTAGACAAAACGCGACGTTGAGTTCCGCCATTCAACATACAATGTCGCGAATATTGTGCGGACTAGGTTACTTTTTTCCCGACTGCTAAGGAAGGGTTATGTTTTTCGCGCGTATCTTGCATGTATGTAATATTCTTTATTACCTCATATCTCCAGAACCGCTGAACAGATTTACATAATTGAGGTATTGTTAGATTTGTATTAGCAGCCCAAGTGTTCTTAGATAGGTGACGTTAAAAAAAAAACAATAATGGCGGCTGTGGGACGCCATTGGACTTAGTGAAAAAATATATTTTCGTTTCGAATACCACAATATCAGTATCAAATTCAAGAGCTTAATACGGGGATTTCAAAAAGGTATATCATGATTATCATTACCATAATGAATCCTAACAAAAAAGTGAAGAATAAAAAAAATATTTATAAAAACAAAAACCCAGACTGCATAAAACTAAAAAGAAAATAAACAAGCCCAATAGTTTATTAGAATTAACAGTCGGGACCTATAAGTAATTCTTCAATCAATGAAATCTTTACCAGGAACCCCGTATAATTTAAGGAGGTCCCGACTGTTAATCCTAATGAACTATTGGGCTTGTTTATTTTCTTTTTAGTTAACGACAAGTGTAAAAACAATTCAAATCTTAGGGCACCTCATTATTTTTATAAAACTCTGCATAATCTACCTCGGACGGAGATGAGAAGCCGTGGCAAATTGTTTCCAGATAAAGAAACCTCTATTGAAATAGATATTACGGATTTTTTAAAATAAATTATTTCTTAAGAAACAAAAGGTTAAATACATTAAGGAAATAAATAGGTTTTAGTACGCTTAGCGCGGCGTTGATTTTCGTCAGTCATCACGCAATGCACCATTTACCTTATTTACCTTAAATATTAAATATTTAATTCTCCCGAATCGGTATCGAACCCTCAACTATCACAGTTTACAATAACACACTTGTGCTCCTCCGCCACGACGGTCGGCCTGCTGTTGTTTATTCAATAACCAATAATTCAATTAAACCTGTCTAACTTCCCCTTGCTGAATTTTATTTAATGATTATTTTTCCAATTTGTTTTGCGGTGAGAGGGATCAAATAAATCAAGCTTTCACATATTTTCCTTTGTTTCAAAAATTATTTATTGTTTTGAAACGTGTTCAATGATAAAGTTATACATATAAATAAAAGGAATATTTCCAATTATGACGAAAAAACGATTTTATTTTATTTATTATATAGTTTACAATACATTGAATTATGCATCTTAATTATACAGAGTGTAACTCTACCAACTTAGCCTATGAAATGAAATATTAATTAGCACCCAAGTGCAAATTAGGCATTTCGCGGCCCGTGCTAGGATAGCTTTATAATCTTGTTTTTTTTATTAAGCCTTAACGTTGTATCTGGTATATAGCAGATTAAGTAATGTAGGGTTACGACACTCCATTTCCTAATTTTCGTCTACTTTACGACACATTTGGCATTGTTGTGGCGTATCTCAACTTATTTTCTAGAAAAAAAGAAGAAAAAAGAGAAAATAATAATCCCTCGAGTGGAAAACGCGAACTACAAGCGTCGCGCTTATACTCAGATGGTATGCCACGACAACCTCATAGTCAAAATCATGATAATGTTTTTTAAAAAAAATTAAAATGTGACATAAAATTATCATGAAATATTCAAATATCTACTACAAGTCAATCTGTTTTTTTAGGTTCACGCGGTGTAAGGTAGACAGAGCGAACCTAATGTTAAGATACTCCGTTTTCAATCAGATATTTCCGTTCTCCACTGTCCGCAGAATTCTCGGCGTGTAGCGTGGATCACAACGTCGCGTTTTGCCTCGTTACCAGCGAGCGATGAAATGAAAATATTAAAATAAATATTCTTTCGATTGGGAATTGAACCCACGACCATAGCGTTTACAGCCGCACGTCTGTACCTCTGCGCTGCGATGACTTTAATTTCCATTTATTTAAAAATAATAAATAAATAGATAAATAAATAAATAAATTAAGATTCAAACAAACAAAAAATGCTACTAAAACACGAAAATACATTTGAGTGGGATTAGTAAAGCGTTTAGAAATAACATGTGTAGTAAAATTAGCATACCTATCTACTGAGTGCAGATAACCTGCATTACGCTACACAGATTGTCGACTACCATTTGCATATATGCATGTACATATTTTATACAACAAAAAATTGAGTTTTAGGGAAATATGGAAAGCAACAAATATTTGAGCATTAAATTAGGTATATTTTTTAAGTAATAATTGATCAGCATTGGAATTTATGTAGCGCCGTCGTGGTGCTGCGCGACAGTATTGACTGTAAACGTCCGATCGTTGTGAGTTCGATCCCCATTCGATGTTATGATTATATTTTAAAATATAGTCATTTTCCTGCTCTGGTAGACTAAATACGGCGTTGAGTTCCGTCACTCTGCGCAAAGTCTCGAAAATTGTACTCAAAGTGGGAAACGGAGTAGCTTAACACTAGATTCTCCTACCTTCCTTGCTGCGCGGGAAGCGTGAAGCTCTAAAATTTTAAACAGAAATTGAAAAGTCTTCGTGTTCAGTGTCGTACAATTTGTAGTGGCTAAAGTTGGACTGCCTCGAGAGCTCTCAATACTTACGAGTTTGCTTTATGAAGACTGAATAAAATTGATCATAATTTACATAGTTATGTTTTAACAATAGATTATTGTTATAAAATAAGATTTTTATTAATATATCAATATAAAAAGGCTAAGCGTTTGTTTGGTTGAACGGGCTAATCTCAAGGGCTGTAGGTTTGATTCGGAAATTTTATTATTATTTTTAGAATTATCTTTGTGGTATATTCACTGCGGTTAGATAGTGACTTTGGGCACTTAGTCATATGGATAATTAATGTGGATAACTAATGAAGTATATTGTGCGGACGGAATATGAAATTTGACATACTTAATGTTTATATGCAGAAGAAAAAGAAATAGCCAATTAAGTGTGATAACGCAGCTTCGCCCGCTTGAACTATTCGAATATTTATTTCATTTTATTTAGGGTAAATAGATTATTGTTAAATTATTTTAGAATGATTATAATTACTGTTTTGCACTTAACACAAAAAAAATACGATTATTTTTTTTTCATTTTTTTCCCCCTGGTGTTGAAGCAAAGTGCGGCATTGAGTTCTGTCGCTCAACACGCAATACCGAATATAATAGAATTCGGTGCAAAATGAGGTGGGGAACGGAGTGTGAAACACTAGGCTCACTCAACCTACCCTGCTATAATATGTTGCCCCAACTCCAATCACAGCTAGTCTCGTGTAAAATCAGCTGTTCCCGAGATTAGTCCATAAAAAAATACATTTTTGTTTTTGGTATCGCATAAATATACCGTATATATTACACTTACAACCACACGGGACTACTAGTATATGCTATTAAAATATGATTTACACACAAGTTTGAACAAATCAGTGATAAAATTTCACAATATTATAAAGTGATTCAGTAAATATTTTCTATAGGCAAAAGATGATATTAGTAAGATATATAATCTATACTTATAATAAATCTGTAGAAAAGTCGTTTCTGTACATTGAAAATAATTAAAAAAAATTAGCCAGGGTGTTAAAGGATAATTAACAGAATCCATTTCCAACATTTTTGGAATTTTTGTCTGTTTGTCTGTTTATCTGTTTGTCTGTTTATGTGAACACGTATCACGTAAAAAGTACACAATAAATTTAAGCAACTTTTATACATAAAAATTACAAATAAATCAAAGTAGCTTTTAGTGTTTATTTCATTGTAAACGCTTCACTCTATCAAAAATATAAGTATTGAAGTTTTCAAGAAGTTAATATTTGAGATATTAAAAAATCGATACAAGTAACGCTATCTATTGACAAAAATAGAAGGTACTAGCGAATCTTGATACTCTCTTTCATACACGTAACGCTATCACTAATTGCGATGGGATCTTAATAGATGGCGCTGTGCATAAAAGAAAATATAGTTTGGAAAGGTTACAGCTACACTCTATCAAAAAATAATGTACTTAAAGTTTTAAAGATATTTATATTTGAAAAAAAAAAGAAACATACGCAATGATATCTATTGACTACACATGATACGTTACGTTTTTAAAGTACAATTGTTCATAGTCCTAACTACAAAGTAAACTAAATTGAATTGTTGGTGAAGATTACCTTCGTAACAGTCTAGCTTAATTCTTAATTATTTAACACAGTGATAAAGAATGACTTAATATTCAAAGAAATATTTTGAATAGGTTCTTCAGTCCGTTCATTCGTTTATGTTATTAATATTTTTTTAAGAGACGTATAAAAAAACACTTTTGGTAGCAACCTCTAAAAAATAGTGTCTCAAGAAAAAAATGCTCTGACACTGTTTATAAAAATATCCGGCAGTATTATTTCATAACTTACAAGCGACACGTACCGACATTGCACTATTGCACCTGTATGTTGCATGTATTTATGTGCCAAGGATATTTTAGGGTACATACCTCAAAATTCTTATAAGATAACTTTGTTGTTTGTCCGTCTGTCCGTCTGTCAAGACTATTTTGTACAAGATCGGTTAAAGGTTAGATACCTCAATGTTCAAGTCTATATTCCCTTAGAGTACGAAAATCTATCTTCTAAATCATCGCAATCAAATGACGATGAAATATGAGAGTTTATGCTTTGTTTTTTGTCACATTTTCTATCATAACTATAGGGTACTTCCCGTTGATATACAATTTCAAAATTTGTTAAGAAGTTAAAACTTACGGCACGTATAAAGGAAAATTACAAAATTATTCTTCAAAAATTGACTACTTATTTGTATTTGTGTCACAGAAAAAACCATTAAGTACAAATTTTAATCTGTACTTAATTTAATACAAAATGACAACTTAATTAGTTATGCTTTTGGTGTATCTCCTTTCATGAAACTGGTACGAAAACTCTCGGGGCATGAGTACGACTTGAACTTGACCGAAAATGTTGATTATTTTATAGATTATATAAAAATGCCTAAAAACGTGCTTTCTATGTATATTCTGTATACCAATTATATATTTAACTAATAATGTTACTAATTTAAAAACTGTACAGAAGCTAATATAAGTTATTTTACAAATAATATCGGGAGTACCTATCCAAATCAGTTAATTAATAATTAAGGCTGTTTGTAATATATATATTTCTTAAATGAATAATCATGTAATTCAAGCGGGCAAAACCGCAAGCAGGCCGCTAGTTTATAAATAAAGTCATAAATGTGTAGCACCACGTCCGGCGAAGCCACGAGTTGGGCACTGTTTGTTTAAATAAGAATTATACGACTTTGTATTATTTTGATTGCAGAGATTAAATAATTTGATGATCATTCTAAAGAGTGCAGATTAAATATAACGAGTAAATCAGAAAATAATCTACTCAGTAAATATGTTTACTTTTCTCTAGTTCCTTTGACAAAAAAAAATTCAAATATATAGTTTGAATTAACAGTATTTATTTAAAAAATCTAATTAAAAAGATAAAATGAATAACGCTGTAATTAAAACATAAAAGCATCTTAATTTATTATTATTTACATTTTTATTTTAAATTCGTAATCCTTCATAAGATTTAACAAAATTGATCTTTTAATGAACAACACTTAAGAAAATGATATATCTACTTCTTCGTAACTCGTAAGCCTACAAGTACTTACTAGAAGTGGTTTGCTCTTCACCTTCTTAGATAGCCTCAAGGCAGAGCTCTGGATATGACAATTTAAACATCCTAAATGTTTGAGATTTATTTGAATCTAAATGTAATATCTGAGTAAATACGTGACAAGATCTTTGTACGCTTTACACTTACCTCGTTTCAAAGTCAACATTTAAATACAATCAATATTTTTTATAGAAAGCAGTATACTAGTAAATTTATTAGGAAGACCGTTTTTTTTAATTAATTTTTAATTCTTGTTAAGATTCTTCGTTATTTATTTTAATAAAATAAAATTTTCTAGTGCTTAACAATTATGTTGGCGTTGAAAGCTTAAAAATGTTAAGGAATTCTAGGTGTATCTTGGTTGTAAATTTAAATTGAATTCGGCATTCATACTATCGTTAATGGTGTAGGTGATTCTAGGGCAGGATAGCGACAATTATTTCAGCCAACTACAGGATGAAAAATGAAAAGAAAAATCTTTTTATTACGTAAAGTATATTTTGCCTATCTAATCTTCCTGATTTCTTTATGGAGTCAATTCAAATTACATATAGTTTGATCTGGATAGTTACAAGCCCATGTTACTCGGTCCCAATAAAGATTATCAGGACATTGAAATGATTTTGGTATTAATTCTAAATTAATATCTTTTATACACATATAAAAAGAGGTACAATCGTTTGGATTTCCTATCAAACCATCGTCCTTACAAATTGTGGTCTCTTCAGGAGTTTCTGAAAAAAGTAAAGTAATTTTATTTAGAACGTGTTATTATAACTTATAATAAACAAAGTAAATAAGTTTCTATTAATACCTAAAGTAGTTGAAGGAATCGTAGAAGCAGTCGAAGAAGTTGTTATTACAACTTCTTCGACATTACGATATAGTAGTAGCAGCAGTAGTAGATGTAAGAGGTGGGGTTGAACAACTAGAAGTTATCTCTGGTTTCCCTAAAGCTTTGTTTATTGATTTAAGCAAAGGGTAACTTTCACCACAAGTGCCATGAAAATCGTCAGTTTCAATACTCCAAACCATAAAACCAGATATATTATATTGTAGACTATATTCAATTTTAGCTGCAAATGAATCGGCATCATCATAGGAAAACCAGTTATTTCCTTGGATCGCGTAAGGCACTTTTGCCAAATTGTCATAGTGCACCTCCCAATTTTCTGTTTGTTGTTTTTCACAGAACTGTGAAAATTTAATCCGTATAGCTAACAAATATTAGTTCCCTTAGGTAGAGAATAATCCCTACTACATATATATATTTTTTCATTTAATAGATAACCAACTCTGGTAATTAGGCAAAGTGCGGCGTTGAGTTCCGCCATACAACACGTAATGCTTCCAGAACTCAGCGGATAGTAGGGAACATAAGTGTCTTAATTGGAACGAAGTATCTAAGCACTAGGATCCCAGGTTCCCTCTGCCTACTATACTATACTATGTGCGGGTAAAGCGTGAAGCTAATAAAAATAATAAAAAAAAACTGAAATGTAATTGAACGAATTATTAAATAGTTATATAATTTTTATATTTTTTGCCATGATGATAATGTACGAAGACGAAAGATGAATTGAAAAAATACTTAAATTGTAATCAATTTCACGCTGTATCCCGCACACAGCAGGGTAGGCAGAGGGAACCTGGTGTTAAAATATTCCATTCCCAACTTTCCGCCGAGTTCTGCAGATAATGCGTGATGAGTAGCAGAAATCAAAGTCGCGCTTTTACCTCGACACAAGAGCGAAGAAATGAAAATATAAATTTAAAAATTATTTAATTTCCTCGAGTGGGGGTCGAACCCACAACCAGTCGCGTAATAAACAATTTTTGGACTTTTTAATGTAACAGTTTTTAATTTCGTGAATCTTATGAGAGGCTGGAAGAACTCTACATTCTTCACTTTGTTATTAAATCCAGTCTGTCCCTTTTAAATAAATTATGGTTTTAATCGCAAGAAAAACCCTCACAGAAAGAAACTAAACAAAGTAACAAAAATATTGTAAATATCCTCTATAATACTACTTATAAATATCATACTTGCAAAAATTACTACACGCTAACTACCGTTAGTTCTATATTTAAATAATTTTGAATTAAATTTTAAATTAATGTAGCATAAATTAGTAAATATTATTTTTTACTTCATTGTAACCCATGATCCCTTTTGTAGCGGTATATGGACCAGCTATTCCCGGTCCGTTAGAGGGAGCTCGTACACAGTTGTTATCGGCATTGGATAGTTCAAATGTATGACCATAGATCGGCAAGCCAAGAACAATCTTTTCAGGTGGGCAACCTTTAACAAATAATTAATAATTTTATCCAAATGTAAGTCAATTGTACTTATTTAGATAACGTATAACAAATTGAACGTAGCGGGAATCGAACCCGCGCCTCCTGGAACCCTACCAGGCGCTCTGTTCACTAAGCCATACGTTCTCATCAAGCTACGTCGAAATTTTTATACGCTTGTTACAACTTAGCATCTGTGTAGGGAGATTTTTACAAATTTCCGCTACCTAAATATCTACTAAAACTTAGAATTATCGTCTGGCAAGAGAGAATGCTATTTATTAAATATTTTTAACATTTTTAAAGTGTTATTCCACACTTAGGAAAGAAAAACTCGGTTCGAATCCTGCTACGTTGAAATTTTTATTCGTTTTCTAAATAAATATTTTTCGGTCCTAAGTGTGGAATAACACTTTAAAAACGTTAAAAATATGTAAGGCAATAGATTATAAAATTACATAAACTTTTACCACTCCTCTAACTAGTATCATCTAATGGAAATTGATCCGTTTTTAAATTAAAACAAAATAATAAAACTATTTAAGTATAGTTTTTTTACTAATACCAATATAATCTTACCTTGTCCAAGCCAATATTCTAATGCAACATCTATTGAGTATATGTCGTCTCTGGGTACATTTTCATCACCTTGACCCTTGTGAAGTTGTGCATTGTGACCAGTTACCGCTTCCCATGGTCCATAAAAATCATATGCCATTATATTAACGAAATCTAAATATCTGAAACAACATTATTATACTTATTTAAAAAACTAAATTATACTTATACTAAAGTATTATATTTATTTATTTTTTTTAATATTTTTAAAGTGTTAATCCACACTTAAGAAAGTAACATACTTATTTAAAAAACATTTAAAATTTTTTTGGCTACGTTCAATTTTTTATACGTTTTTTAAATAAGTATTTTTCTTTCTTATGTGTAGATTAACACTTTAAAAATGTAAAAAACATAATTATAATTTTTTCTGAGAAACCTTTTTTTATTTTGTATTGTTTAATACAAAATAAAAAAGGCGCTATATGCTTGAAAATACAATTATCAATCGATTAATAATATTCTATCTATTTACTAAAATATTATTTTTATTAATAATTTAAATAAATTAATAGATAAACTAATTATATAATTACGTGTATGCCTAATCTATTATTACAGATCCAAAGTGAACTTACTGAACAATAGTGGGTATGTGGTATGATTGCGACGCACTACTTTTGACTGCAGATACTGCAGCGCTTAGTAGAAATCCATGTTTGTCAAACTCTTGCCTTAATTCTTTTAAAAGTTGTGAAAAATTGTTAATATCAGCTTGGCCATTGACGGAATCACGACGATTAGGATATTCCCAATCAATATCTAAGCCATCAAAATCAAATTTTTGTAGAATATCAATTGTACTGGTAATAAAATTACTTCTAAATGTTGAATTTGCTGCCATCTAGAAAAAAATAACATGTTAATTTATATCATACAAAATTTATTTTTATTATATTATGAGCATACAGTTATAACCTCTATATATAAGACAGTAAAAATATTTTGTCTGTACATTTAGTTATTTTGACTGAAATGGATAGATGAATATTTTTTTTGAATTTCATGTCTGTCTGTCCGTTTGACGATATGTATGATCACATTTTGCTCTGAAAGTACTGAACCGATATACTTAAAAGTTTCACCAATTGATTTGTTTTAACTCAACTTAACAATTAAAGTTTGTTTCATCAAAATCGGTTCATTAAAAAAAAGTTATCGTCATTTAAATTAACTCAAGGCATTAGTTTGTTTGCGAATGTTATATAGCAATCGCGCTGGTAAGATTCCTGGCTAAACGAAACGTCTTGGTTATATGACTGTTGATAAAAATATATATTTTTGAAGCACTATTGTACAATCTCTATATATAATAAAAGGATAGAAAAATCTATTCTGTACATGAAAGATATAAAAAAAATAAAAATTAGGTGGGTTAATATGTCGATAATAGAACCTAAAAACCACTTAGCAGATTTCTTGTCTGTCTGTCTGTCCGTCCGTCTTTCCTTCCGTCTGTCTGTCAGTTTATTTGTTCGTCAATCACGCAAAAACTACCAGACAGAAATTGATGAATTTTTGCATAGTATTAGCCTAGGTTCTCAAGGTACATTTTTTATAAGTTTCATTCCGAATTTCATTATAGTTTTCGTTAAAAAAATAAAAAGTGAAAAATGTAAATTACTTAAAATACCGATAACTGCAGTATGAAATTAAATTATTTTTAGCATGGTAATAGTTCAAAGCCTAATGCAACTTATAGAATAGTTTTAATCATGCAGTACATAGAAATTTTACCAGAAAAAATAATATATTTTTTTAATAAAAAAAGAATTATTAAAATCAGTTGAGTTAATATTGAGTTATTCGTCCATATGTCGAGCACACACTTAATGTAAATTTGAGATTTATATGACTTTCTCATAGATACCATTCTCGGTAATGTACTCAATTAAAATAGGACTATACGGGACGCACTAACTTCCAAATATAATCATCAAAATCGGTTCACACAGTCAAAAGTTCTGAGGTAACAAGTATAAAAAATACAGTCGAATTGATGAGCTTTTAGAAGTCGGTTAATAGAAATCTGACTCTGAATTAGATTACGATTATTTTATTTAACCACAAATTAAAAGAAAAAAGTAAATTGAGGCTGTTTGTCGCACAGGGGCACAAAGTGTAACTGTAAACTGGTTGTGGGTTCGATTCCCACTTGAGGAAATGAAATAATTATTTAAGTTTATATTTGCATTTCATCGCTCTGACATCACATCATCACATTTAACAGAGTTTTAGAATTATGATACATAAATAACATTGATAAAAAGAACATAATGTTACAAAATATACGTGTAATAAATAATTAGTTTTATGTATATTTTATAAATATCAAATATCAACAATGGTCGTATTTTTTAATTCAAAACAATCAAAAATTCTTATAGAAATTACGATAATGTAGTAAAAAAATCATATTACAATACTATAGGGCTTCGCCCGCTTATTAGGAGTGAATTCTAAAAAAACCACGAAACACGTGTACAATAAAATATTTTTAACAGTCTGAATTTAAATTTTTATAAAAATCAGTGACAATTTAAAGATTTTTCCATATAAACTTTCAACTCCTTATTTGAATCCTTAGGGAGTGAATTCTTAAAAACCATGAAACACGTGTTCAATGAAATATTTTTAAGAGTCTGAATTTCAAATTTTGTAAAAATCGGTACAGATTATTTTTTTTTCCATACAAACTTTCAACCCCTATTTTATCCCTTTATGGTTGAAATCTTTCAAATTCCCTTCTTAGTGGATGTCCAGAATATGAAAATAAACATCTGCCCAAATTTCACGTTTCTACCATCAGCGGTTACGGGTCTGCGTGCGTCTTACCTCAGTCAGTCAGCACAAGTCCTTTTATATACAGGGTGGAAGTATCAGCACCACATTAAATGAAACCACAGTTTTAACTACTCTATAAAAGCCTAATATAATTCAGAAAAAAATAAATTCCCAAAAATGAAAAAGTTTTTTTCCAAACAAAATAAATAATAAAATTGTCATTTTAAAACAAAACGCCATTTGTAAGGATGACGAACGCACACATAAACCTATCAAAGGAACACCGCCGCACACGCCTCATTTTGAAATCGAGTCGTATGTATTGGCGATAAAGTTCAAAGTTGTCTAACCTTTAGTAGTATTTTTGTAGTAGTAAGTGTTTATGTTATTAGGATATATACGTAGTCGCGACACACGAAATACAGGTATGGATAAAAATCGTGAAATGAAAAAAAATCCTACGTCCAAACTGTTGAGGCATCTTAATTAATTTCTTTAGGTATAGGTTTGAAATATTTTACCCTATATGCTGTTTCCGTAAATGGAGCGCTGCCTCTTCCACTCTGTATATAGATTACAGATTGAAGTAATAAGAAATCATATTAGTAGTCATTATAATTGTCAATCAATTCTGTTTATTAAATCAATAATCATGCAGTTAAAGCGGGCGAAGCCACAGGCGGGCCGCTAATGACAAATATATAAAAGGAATGATGTACTTGACTGACTGAGGTAAGACGCACGCACAGCAGTAACCGCTGTGCGTAGAAACGTGAAATTTGGACAGATGTTTATTTTCATAATCTGGACAGTCACTAAGAAGGGATTTTGAAAAATTTAAGCCTTAAATGGATGAGATGGGGGTTGAATATTTGTAGGGTTTTTTTTAAATCGGCACCGATGTTTAGAAAATTTGAAATTCAGACTCTTAAAACTATTTCATTAAACACGCGCGCCCATTAGTAACAAATAGAATAGAAATATGCAAATATTTGAAGTAGACAAGAGCAAGAATTTACACTTACAATTGAATACTTAGCAGATCCTTCATTCCATCCACCGACTGCCAGCATGGTTTTAAGATCTGGGTTCTTTTTTTTCAGTGAAGTAAACTTTCGGAAGTTATCTGAAAATTTGTAATATATAATTTAAATTCTTTTAATAATTATCAGAGCTTTTATAAGTTAACATTTATATGGATAGGATTTCACCCTTCATTTGATTTATTGAATTAATGTGAAAAGGTAATTTATTTTAGGCACATATATGTATTTATTTATTTTTTTAATTTGATATAATCAATTTGAACATATCTTGGTATATGTATATTTACCTTTTTTATTTACTGAGGCCGGTCGTGGCGCAGCGGCACGAGGTGTGACTGCAAAACCGACTGGTTCTGGGTTCGATTACTTAAATTTATATTTCCATTTTCTTCGCTCTGGTGTCGAGGTTAAGCGCGGCGTTGAGTTCTGCCACTCAACACGCAATGCCTCCAGAATTCGGCAGAAAGTGGGGAACGGAGTGTCTTAACACTAGGTTCCCTCTGCCTACCCTGCTGTGTGCGGGATACAGCGTGAAGCTAATAATAATAATAGTAAAAACCTTTTTTATTATTTTATAAGGTATGTAAGAAGTTAAGGAATAATACGAAAATTACGATTAATTTTCGTATTATTTCTTAGTTGCATAATACTCTATTATATTTTTTCTTTAACCTTGTAATTAAATGTCGTATTATTTATTTCTCTTACCGTTACCATCAGGCAAGTCCAATTGTGGATCTAAAGATATAATAGTTCCATTCGTATCGATTCCAACGAAACTATATATTAGATGTGTGCATAAGTCTACATTTATGTTGCTAACTTCAAATTTACCCAAACCACTTCTATATGTCGCCCACGATCCATAGTAGCCAATTATGACTTCTAAATCCAAAAAAAAAAAGTTTCTTGAATTAATTTCAATATAATAACTGTTAACTAAATAGTTGCGAACTGCTGTAGGGGTTTTTAACTTAATTCTCACTCTGTTAGCTGTTTACATATTATCGTGTTTCGTCTCCGTTTTTGGCGTTGAGTTTCGCCACTCAACACGCTATGCTTCCAGAATTCGGCAGAAAGTAGGGAATGGAATGTTTTAATACCAGGCTCACTCTGCATACTCTGCTGTGTGCGGGATACAGTGTGAAGCTAATTTATAATTAAAACATATTGAAAATACTTACTTTCATTTGAGAAGACTAGACTAGCTGTTAAAGCAATAATAGTTAACGTTCCAAATACTGAAACGTTCATTTTAACTTCAACAATAACTTGACAGATATACCATTTAATATTAAATGAAATACAATAACTACAACGCTTTCCTTTAAGGTCGTTCTTTATCAATCAATACCGTCACTTCTTAAGACCCGCTTCAGATTGATAAAGTCACATTTTGACTATAAAATTAAAAAAAATGTATTAATATAACATCTGATAATAATATAACATCTGATATAATAATGTAACATCTGAGTAAATACTGACAAGGTCTTTGTTTGCTTTATACTTACATTGTTTCAAAGTCAACATTTAAATGCAATTAATATTTATTACAGAAAGCAGTATACTAGTAAATTTATTAGGAAGACCGTTTTTTTAATGAATTTATTTTTAGTTCTCGTTAAGATTTTTCGTTATTTATTTTAATAAAATTAAATTTTCTAGTGTTTAACAATTATGTTGGCGTTGAAAGTTTTAAAATAAGAAGGAATTGTTGGTGAATCTTGGTTGTAAATTTAAATCGAATTCGGGATCATACTAAAGTGAATGATGTGGTTGTTTTTAGAGGAGGGTAGTGACTTTTATTTCAGCCAACTACAGTGTGAAAAATGAAAAGAAAAATCTTTTTATTACGTAAAGTATATTTCCCGACTGCTAAGGAAGGGTTATTTGCCTATTTAATCTTCCTGATTTCTTTATGGAGTCAATTCAAATTACATATAGTTTGATCTAGATAGTTACAAGCCCAAGTTACTTGGTCCTAATAAAAATAACCAGGACATTGAAATGATTTTGATATTAATTCTAAATGAATATCTATTATACACATATAAAAAGAGGTATCGTTATCGGAAATCGTTTGAATTTCCTATCAAACCATCGTCCTTACAAATTGTGGTCTCTTCAGGAGTTTCTGAAAAAAGTAAGGTAATTTTATTTAGAACGTGTAATTATAATTTATAATAAACAAAGTAAATAAGTTTCTATTAATACCTAAAGTAGATGAAGGAATCGTAGAAGCAGTCGAAGAAGTTGTAATAATGCTTGTAGATACTGACGTAGTAGTAGCGGCAGTAGTAGATGTAAGAAGTGGGGTTAAACTACTAGAAATTATCACTGGTTTCCCTAAAGCTTTGTTTATTAAATTAAGCAAAGGGTATCGTTCACCACAAGTGCCATAAAAATCGTCAGTTTCAATACTCCAAACCATAAAACCAGATATATTATATTGTAGACTGTATTCAATTTTAGCTGCAAATGAATCGGCATCATCATAGGAAATCCAGTTAGTTCCTGGGGTCGCGTAAGGCACTTTTGCCAAATTGTCATAGTGCATCACCCAATTTTCTGTTTGTTGTTTTTCACAGAACTGTGAAAATTTAATCTGTATAGCTAACAAATATTAGTTTCCTTAGATGGATAATAATGTTGTGCTTAAAATACGATTTTTATATACAAAAAATCAGCTTTTCACTGTATCCCGCACACAGCAGGGTAGTTTCGTCACTCAACACGCAATGCCTCGAAAAATTCGGAGGAGTTTGGGAACGGAATTATTTATATTATATGAAATTATGCCATGTATTATTTCAGAGTGCATAATTGAATGTATGCATATTTAAAAATTATTTATGTACAAGACAGACGAACACTCAAAGGCACATCTGGTTCCGACATGATATCATAAAAGAATTAATTTACAAAAATTATTCCAAAGCATATTTGTTCCGGATTTATTTTTGTAAATGATATGATGTTTTTATGCATAAGTTTTTGCCGAGACAATAATCTCTACTACATATATGTATATATTTTTTCATTTAATAGATAACCAACTCTGGTAATTAGGCAAAGTGCGGCGTTGAGTTCCGGCATACAACGGGTAATGCCTCCAGAACTCAGCGGAAAGTAGGGAACGGAAGTGTCTTTTGAAATTGGAAGGAAGTATCTAAATACAAGGATCCCAGGTTGGCTCAGCTTACTATGTTATGTGCGGGTAAAGCTAATAAAAATAAAAACTGAAATTATTAAATAGTTATGTAATTTCTATATTTTGCCATGACGATAATGTATGAAGACTTTAATTTTAAAAAATACTTAAACAATAATCAGTTTCACGCTGTATTCTGCACACAGCTTGGTAGACAGAGGGAACCTGGTGTTAAGACATTCCGTTCCCGATTTTCCGCCGAATTCTGCAGGTAATGCGTGATGAGTAGATTAAAGCGAAGAAATGAATATATAAGTTTACAAAAATATTTCATTTCCTCGAGTAGGGGTCGAACTCACAACCAGTCGCGTAATAAACAATTTTTGGACTTTTTAATGTTTTTAATTTAGTGAATCTTATGAGAGATAAGACTGGAGGAACCTCTAGATTCTTCACTCTGTTATCAACTCCATTCTGTCCCTTTTAAATAAATTATGGTTTATTAGCAAAAAATCCCTCGCAGGTTAAAGAAACTGAACAAAGTAACAAAAATATTGTAAATACAAACACCTCTAGAATACTTCTTATAAATATCATACTTGCAGTCAATCACTTTTAAGATTACTACACGCTAACTACCATTGGATCTATATTTAAATAATTTTTAATAACATTTTAAATGAATATAGCCCAAATTAGTAAATATTATTTTTTTACTTCATTGTAACCCATGATCCCTTTTGTAGCGGTATATGGACCAGCTATTCCCGGTCCGTTAGAGGGAGCTCGTACATCGTTGTTATTGGCATTGGATAGTTCAAATGTATGACCATAGGTCGGATAAGCCAAGAACAATTTTTTCAGGTGTGCAACCTTTAAAAAATAATTAATAATTTTGTCCAAATGTAAGTCAATTGTACTTATTTAGTAAAAATATAAAAATTTGAACGTAGCGGAACTCGAACCCGCGCCTCCTGGTAACCGACCAGGTGCTCTGACCACTAAGCCATACGTTCTTATCAAGCTACTCGTACGTCGAAATCTTTATACGCTTGTAACAATTTTTTTATGTTGTTAGCATCTCTGTAGGGAGATTTTTTCAAATTTCCGTTACCCAAAGTTAATTACTAAGAATTATCATCTGGCAAGAGAAAATTCTATTTATTAAACATTTTTTACATTTTTAAAATTTTAACCCACACTTAGGAAACAAAAATAAGTATTTAAAAAAATGTATAACTCTTTTTACTATTCCCGCTACGTTCAAATATTAATACATTTTTTAAATAAGTATTTTTTTCTCCTAAATGTGGATTAACAAACATCACACAACAGGAAAAACATTATTATACATTTTTCTGAGAAAAAACAATACAAAATAAAAAAAGGCGCTATATGCTTGAAAATAAAATTATCAATCAGTTAATAATATTCTATCTATTTATTAATATTATTTAATGTAAACAATATTTTGATTGAATTAATAATTTAACTAGATTGAGATTTGAGTTCTGCCACTCAACACGCAATGCCTCCAGAATTCGGCGGAAAGTGGGGAACGGAGTGTCTTAGCACTAAGTTTCCTTTGCCTACCCTGTTGTGTGCGAGATACAGCGTGAAGCTGATTTTGTTTAAATAAATTAACTAATGATATATGCATGTGTATGCCTAATCTATCATTACAGATCCGAAGTGTACTTACTGAACAATAGTGGGTATGTCGTATGATTGCGACGCACCACATTTTACTGGAGATACTGCAGCGCTTAGTGGAAATCCATGTTTGTCAAACTCTTGCCTTAGTTCTTTTAAAAGTTGTGAAAAATTATTTATATCAGCTTGGTCATTGACAGAATCACGACGATTAGGATATTCCCAATTAATATCTAAAAATCTAAAAATCAGCTTCACGCTGTATCCCGCACACAGCAGGATAGGCAGAGGGAACTTAGTGTTAAGATACTCCGTTCCTCACATTCTGCCGGATTCTAGAGTCTTTGCGTGTTGAGTGGCAGAACTCAACGCTGCGGTTTGCCTCGACACCAGAGCGAAGTAATGGAAATATAAATTTAAGTAAATATTTCATCTCCTCGAGTGGGGATCGAACCTACAACCAGTCGGTTTTACAGTCACACTTTGTGCCGCGGCGCTACGACAGGCCTCTAACTGTTAATTAATTACTTAATTTAATAATTGGGAACTGCTGTAGGGATTTTTGGCTTGATTCCTACTCTGTTAGCTGTTTACATATTATCTTGTCTCGATTTTGTTGAACAAAGTGTTGATATTGGGAAAAGTTGAGATTTAAAACTAATATATTTTGGCGCTAATATATTATTTTTCAATACCTAGTATAGTGTTAAATAAAAAATTTTTCAAATCTTGGATTGTAGTAAAAAAATGAAAAATTACAAATGACTTCGTCTCATTTTGTTAAATTTATTTGTAAGCCTAGTCTATTTACCTAGGCAAAATCAAAATACGAAAGAATTTCACAAAAATGAAATTTGCTGTTTAGTACATCATATATGAAGAAAACCATATATTTAAAAGATATGAAGATAGATGAGTACATTAAAGAAACTTATTACACGAGTTACCACAAACTTTGTTATTCATTGAAAAATTAGCTACGCGTAACTCAATTGTATCTGCGATAAAAGTTGTAAAAGCTTTACGCATCACTTATTTATGAATATCCAAATTATTCTTTATATTAAATATTATTTACATTTTTTTAAATAGCAAATGACTGACTATAACTAACTACTACATAACTAACTGACTGACTACAACTAACTACTACATAACTAACACTATACATTTTTGTAGTCAGTCATCTTTTAGATGACTGACTACAAAAATGTATAGTCAACTAAAAATCCATTTAGTAGTTGTCATACAGAGAAATAGAAAATTCTTTCTAACGCAGACCCGAAAAGCGCGCGTGGCTACCGGTTAGCAACGACAGTTTTTCAACTTTTATTTGAACCAGCCACCAGTACCGCTAAATTATTACTAAAATGTTGCCACAAATAAAACTAAAAAATACACTACATAAAATCCTCGTATGGCTTAATATGGAAAAATTCAATTTTCGTTACGTAGGATATCTCGTTTGGATTTACCAAATTGATTTCTGGACTATTAACACTGTCCAAAAACCAAAAACATACATTTCGAAAGATTATAAAGTCTCTGATTTTCTGAATATTTATTAAGTTCAATTAAAATATAATTTTCGGATAGCGTAAGTATCTTTCTAAAATACATACATATGTAAATGTGTTTAGTCGTTGAAAGTTTTTTTTTAATATATTATTCATGCCCAAGCACCGTTGCGGCGGCAATTGCCTTTTAGAGATCGGCATCACAGGTAATTTTTTGGTAAAAAAAAACCACGCCTGCAAATCGTTGCACGTGCGAGGATTTGCTCAAAAAAAATGTAATATGTGCGAAATACACATGAAAAGAACGTTAAAAAGCACGTAGAAAATACGTTGTGTTTGTTTGTCTGTCTGTTGTAGGATATGTTTAATTTTGTCTTTGAATTTGTCAACAAATGTTACCTATAGGTAACAATACAGTATATATAACAGTACAGAACAGAAAAATCCTTTATTGTTGGATTTTTGTGTCATGTTTCATTTGAAGGGAAAAACAGTTTTGTTTTTATATATAAACTAGAGGGCGCGCGCGGCTTCGCCCGCTTATAAGGAGTGAATTCTAAAAAAACCACGAAACACGTGTACAATAAAATATTTTTAACAGTCTGAAATTAAATTTTTATAAAAATCGGTGGCGATTTAAAGATTTTTCCATATGAACTTTCAACCCCTTAGGGAATTCTTAAAACCCATGAAACACGTGTTCAATGAAATATTTTTAAGAGTCTGGATTTAAAATTTTATAAGAATCGGTGCCAATTTAAAAAAAAACCATACAAACTTTCAACCCCATTCACCCCTTAAGGGTTAAAATTTTTCCAAATCCCTTCTTAGAGGATGTCCAGAATATGAAAACAAACATCTGCCCAAATTTCACGTTTCTACCATCAGCGGTTACGGCTCTGCGTGCGTCTTACCTCAGTCAGCACACACACACAGCACAAGTCCTTTTATATATATGGATTGTTCCATACTGATGTTATTATAAAATATGCAATTAATATTTGTATTTGGAAATTTTGCTTATAGATCAGAGCACACTCCATTTCAATTACTAATCAATACGTATTAATATTATCTTTTGAGAACTTTATGACCGTTAGTTATTTCATTAGATTCTGTATAAGGTTAATGTTATTTATAGTTTTCTATGATAAGTTTGTCTTTATACTAGTAAAATATAGAAGATAGATTTATATTATATTCATTTCTAAATAATATTTAAAAAGTTCATTTAAATATGAATTAGGTACTTAAAGATTTTTTTTAGAGTATCGTCTACTTTATTATTATCATATTTGAAATTATATTTACAGCTCCTTTAAACATTAAAGACAAAGCTCGTCGTTGACTTCCACTACGCGATACACAAAGTATTGAAAATTTAAAGGAGTGTGTGAGAGTTAAAGTTAATATAGACATTAGAAATTTTAATTAAATAAATAAATAAATAATTATTAATAAATAAAAAATTAAATCAGCTTCACGCTGTATCCCGCACACAGCAGGGTAGGCAGAGGGAACCTAGTGTTAAGACACTCCGTTCCCCCACTTAATTAATAATAATTGAAATAGCTATTTAAGGTTATAGAAGTAAAACAATTTATAAAATTTGTATATTTATTATATTTATCAGTATTTAAGGTAAATTAACACGAATAAAAAAAAATAAGAAAAGAAATTTATGATATCAACTATATTATTATTTATTTATCTACCTACATAAGAAATTTATACAGATATATATTATACAACATTAATATCTTCTCTATATATAATAAGACAGTAAATATATTTTGTCTGTACATTTAGTAATTTTGACTGAAATGAATTGAGGGTCACTTAAAAAGAATAATAGAAAGCAAAATTTTTTTTAAATTTCTTGTCTGTCTGTCGATATTTATGTCCACATTTTTCTCTGAAGGTACTGAACCCATTTAATTAAAAGTTTCACCAATTGCTTTGTTTTAACTCTACTTAACTACCAAAGTTTGGTTCATCAAAATCGATTCATTAAAAAAAAAGTTATCGTCATTTGAATGAACTCAAGGCATTAGTTTGCCTACGAATGTTATTTTATTTTATTTTTTTATTTATTTATTTTATTATTATTATTGAATTGTTAGTGGAGATTACCTTCAAAAATCATAACAGTTAAGTTTAAATCGTAAATAATTCAATACAGAGATAAAGAACGATTTGATCTTCAAAGATATATCAAGGAAATACATCGATTTTTTGGTTCGTTCGTTTGAAATAAATCTATATAAAAATGCCTAAAAACATCCTTTCTACGTGTACTCTGTATTAACTACATATTTACCAATTGTACATTTAGCTAATAATGTATGTAACTAATTTAAAAACTGTACAGGAGTTAATATGCAATCATTACAGTTATTTAACATTTAGGGCTGTTTCTGAAATCAAATTATTTACTGACATCATCAGAGTTTTAGAATGATGACGAGACGAGATTTTAGATGTGACGTACATTACATAGTGTAATAAATAATTAGCTTTATGTATATTTTATAAATATCAAATATCAACAATGATCGTATTTTTTAATTCAAAACAATCAAAAATTCTTATAGAAATTACAATAATGCAGTAAAAAAATCATATTAGAATATAACAGATTAAAGTAATAAAAAATCATATTAGAAGTCATTATAATTGTCGATCAATTCTGTTTATTAGATTAATAATCATGTAGTTAAAGAGGGCGAAGCCGCAGGCCGGCCGCTTGTAATATATGTTATTAAAGAAATTTTATAATTTTTATTATAATGCATTTTAAATTTTAATGCGTCGTGGCGCAGCGGCACAAAGCGTGACTGTAAAACCGACTGGTTGTAGGTTCGATCCCCACTCGAGGACTTGAAATATTTACTTAAATTTATATTTCCATTTCTTTGCTCTGGTGTCGAGGCAAAATGCGGCGTTGAGTTCTGCCACTCAACACGCAATGCCTCCAGAATCCGGCAGAAATTGGGGAACGGAGAGTCTTAGCACTAGGTTCCCCCTGCTTACTCTACTGTGTGCGGGATACAGTGTGAAGCTGATTTATTGTATTATTTTAAGACTAATAAAAAGAAAGTCACCGAGAAGATATATGAATATTTAGGTTTATATTTTATTGAAAGGGACAACACGAAGTGTAAAAATAATTCAAGTCTTAGGGCGCCTCATTATTTTTATAAAACTCTGCATAATCTGCCTCGGACGGAGATGAGAAGCCGTGGCAAATTGTTTTCAGATAAAGAAACCTCTATTGAAATAGATACTATGCATTTTTTAAATAAATTATTTCTTAAGAAACAAAAGGCTAAAGGCATTAAAGGAAATAAATAGGCTTTAGTACGCTTAGCGCGGCGTTGATTTCCGCCAGTCAACATGCAATGCATCATCCGGCGGTAAATGGCGTGATAATTTGCGGAAGTAAACCCCGCGCTTTACCTTAAATATTAAATATTTAATTCTCCCAAATCGGTATCGAACCCTTAACTATCACAGTTTACTTTAACACGCTTGTGCTCCTGTTGTTTATTCAATAACTAATAATTCAATTAAACCTGTCTAACTTCCCCTTGCTGAATTTTATTTAATGATTATTTTTCCAATTTGTTTTGAGGTGAGAGGGATCAAATAAATCAAGCTTTCACATATTTTCCTTTGTTTTCAAAATTATTTATTGTTTTGAAACGTGTTCAATGATAAAGTTATACATATAAATAAAAGGAATATTTCCAATTACGACGAAAAAACGAACTAAAAAACAGTGGTGGTTTTGTTTTTTTTTTAATTTATTACACAGTTAACAGTACATTCTAGTATATTGAATTATGCATCTTAATTATACAGAGTAACTCTACCAACAAAATCTATGAAATTAAATATTAATTCCCACCCAAGTGCAAATTAGGCAATTCGCGGCCTGTGCTTATAGCTAGCTTTATAATATCAAAATACTTGTAATACACTACGAACACTGTCCGACTGTAGTTGGCTGTTGAAAATATATAAAAAAATATATATTTAAAAGTAGTCAATTGTTGTAGCAAACATAACATGTTTATCTGTTTTATGATTTCAGTACATTTTTAATATTTAGCCCATAAGAAAACCTAATGAAATTTTCAGATGTTATTGTGTACCAAATACCACACAGCACACGCAGCACAGCTTTTAAGTTTTTTTTAAAAAATACCAGATTTTTTTCACTTTTTGTTGAAATTTAACTTTTTGAAAATGATACTTATTAAGAAAATTCCTAAGTGTAGAATAACACTTTAAAAATGTTAAACCCATTTTTGAGAATTATTTTTGTTTCGCAGTTCTTTCCAAGATATATATACCGTTACATTTAAACTATATGAAACGAAAGGCCTATTATTGAGTTATATTGCGGAAACAAAACACGATCGCAGACGCAGCAGTCAGCCAATTATCTTCAAGAACTCCTCCGACTTTTCCTAAAAAAAGCAACCACTCAAAAACGCTGAGCACACATGGGGGTGAAATGGATAGGTACTGAGGTTATCATAAACCAGGTTACCCATAGACGAACGTTCGAGTTATATATACTCTTTATAAATCGATCGACGGATCATATGTATATATTAAATATTTTCATTTCTATGCTTCAGTAACGTGCAAAGCGCGGTTTTAAATTCCGCTCAACAAGCCATGCGGCCAAAATTCGGTGGTAAGTGGGAAACGGAATTGTATCGAAATATTTTAAGACTAGGTTCCCAAGTTCCCTCTGCCTACTCGTCTATTTGCGGGATTCAGCGTGAAACTTAAAAAACTTATCCCTCTTATAGAACTAGTTTTCCTAATTGACAGACTTCAACTTTGCACTCAACCTTTCTGTCATAAGCAAATCTTAGAACAGATCAAAAATTAACATAAATTATTACTTAAATCATGATTTATTTTTAGGGCTCTTCAATCATATATTAGGGGATGAAGTCTAAACAGAAGCGTTAAGAAGCGCGGAATGATTAATGTGTTTAGAATTGATATTTAATTGCTAGCAAACATGTAGAGACAGTCGCGGCCATGTTGCGGCGTTGATGACGTAATTTATAGCCCACACAGACATTTAATACACCTTAGCATATAGTATAGAGGAGGCATCATTTGGCTTAGTATTATCCTTTTTATTTAAAACTTAAATTAAAATTATAAACGTTTTTTTTATTTAAATAGATTTCGGTGAGCAGTCTACTTCAGTTATGCTAGAAGAGCCAGCAATTGGTCTTTTCAATTTTTTTATTTATTTGCCTAATATATATTATTCTGAGGCCAGTCGTGGCGCAGCGGCACGAAGTGTGACTGTAAAACGGACTGGTTGTAGGTTCGATCTCCACTCGAGGAGCTAAAATATTTACTTACATTTATACTTCCATTTTTTCACTGACACTGACAGTTTTTAACAGTTCAAAGTTGTTCAGCATGTTATGGAGTTAGTATATACTTTCGTAATATCTTCTTTAAATAATAGAAGGAACCACTATAATAATTAATTCAAAATGTTACTTAACAAAATATATCGTAGGAAATCTGTATATCTTCTAAATTTGTATTTTATTTAGTATATTAGAAAACGTTAAGCAAATATTCCAATGCCACAGTTTAGAAAGTATCAGACGATCGGTTCCGAAACACCAATCGGCTTAATTCCGCCGTTTGCATTGGAAATACTTAGGCTTGTAACTTTTCGTGTTAACTGCCCGCGCCCACAAACAGTTATCTTGACTTTCTCAATTTTCAACCTTATTTCTTTTTCGACAAAGTTATTTTTTGCTTGACAATACAAATTAGCTCACTTTAACTTACTTGTAATTCGGTACTAAATCACTGTTTCGATGTAAATGCGGATTTAGATTGGATAGTTAGTGAACTCTTGGGTGTTGGAAAAACTTTCGTCCAGATGTTGCCATCCATTTAAATATTGTATATAACTGTTTGTTGCTTTATTTGTGAAATTTATTGTCTGTGGCTGTGTTAAAGTTATAAAGATAATGATATAGACTAATTGGGTTATTATTTATATGTCCAGTTCCCATGTACTTAGGGAATAAATAAATCAGCTTCACGTTGTATCCCGCACACTGCAGGGTAGGCAGAAGAACTTAGTATTAAGACACTCCGTTCCCCACTTTCTGACGAATTCTTGAGGCAATGCGTGTTGAGTGGCAGAACTCAACGCCGCGTTTGTCCTCAACACTAGAGCGAAGAAATGGAAATATAAATAAAACTCAGGGAATATTTTATTATTTTAATTTCCTCGCTCTGTTAACAAGACATGTGGTGTAAAAAATCGGTCAAGTACAAGTCGGTCTCGCCCACTGGTGATTCCGTACCAATTGCATGAATATAGGTGAACGAGAAAGTGACTCATGAAAATTGACAAACTTAAATGTGTGGGTGTATGCAATAATTTCGTATGAAACAAACTACAACTTTATGGTCTATACCATGATTTTTTTTTGTAATACCTATAAATGTCCATTATCATTTTTTTGTACTGTAATTCTTAAATGAGATTAAAGAATTGATTTATTAAGTGAAAGAAAACGTTTACGTATTTTTATTTATAAAATCCTGTTTTCAATATTCAAGAGCTCCTTAGAAATTTCTGTCTTTTATTTAAACAGTAAGAAATTTTAATTAAACTGAAACTCTAAGTTCACTGCATTTTCTCAAAGATTTTGTCAAATATTTGTGCACTTTGTGATCGTCTGCTTGAACGGATCTCTCGATAAAATATTTATTTTGTCATCTCTTATGTCTGAAGTGAAGTATCGTTGAATTTCTTTGTAAGTAATATATTGAAGCTGTCGTGGCGCATAAGGACAGTGTTCTTATTAATGCGTTGAGTGTGAGTTCGATTTTCACAAGAGGGAATTATTTAGTTAAGTAAAGGCCATAAACTGAGGTAATATTTTTTAAAATATAATAAATAAACAAATTTAATATTATTTATATAGATATATTAAATCTAAACCAAATCTGGTACTATAGGTAGGTTGGTAGGAATGAAAACGAGACTGTAAGTAATTTATTTCATTATTTAAAAAAAAATCAGTTTCACGCTGCATCCCGCACACAGCAGGGTAGGCGGAGGAAATCTAATGTAGAGACAATCCGTTCTCCATTTTTCTTCAAATTCTGAAGGCCTTGCGTGCTTAGTGGCGGAACTCAATGCCGCGCTTAGCCTCGACACCAGAGCGAAGAAATGGAAATATAAATGCAAATTAATATTTCATTTCCTGGAGTGGGGATTGAACCCACAACCAGTCGATTTTACAGTTACATTTTGTGCTCTGCGCCACAACTGGCCTCCTCATATTAAAATGTTCTTTTACAAAGAAAGTATTATAAAACTTATACATGTCGTCTCACAACAACACATACAGGTATATTTAATGTTGTTCGCAACATTTCCCATTGTCATAAATTGGCAACAATTTTACGGAACTTTGGAAATGCCGTCATAACGACTTAGCTACGTGACTCTGTTGGAGAATTTATTTTTGCGAAAACAAAAGACGTTCATATTAAAAGTTTTGAATGTTTATAATAAAAGGAAAATGTGATAATATGGCTTAGTTCATTTGTTTTTAGCTATTTACATTTATATTTTCATTTTCTTCGCTCTGGTGTCAAGGGGAAAGCGCGGCGTTGAGTTTCGCTACTCAACACGCAATGTCTCCGGAAATTGGCGGAAAGTGGGGAACGGAGTGTCTTAACACTAAGTTCCCTGCCTACCCTGCTGTGTGGGGGATATAGCGTGAAGCTGAAAAAAAGAATTATATATTTATGAGTATAGGTAGAGGCCCTCGTAGCGTAAATGTAAAGCGTCTGTTTGTAAATGCGACTGTTTGAGTTCGATCTCCACTTGAGATAATTAATTATTTTCATTTGCTCGCTCTGTTAACAGGGTAAAGCGCGAAATTGAATCCGCTATTCAACAGTAAAGTGGGGAAAGGATATGTCTTTTAGTATAAAACGACTTCTAATAGGAAATATCGCTTAATTTATAGTCAAAATACATTTATTTAAGTCGAGAAAAGGTAATTTTAAACTAGTGCTTTAACCAGAATATTAATAAATGCTTGTAATAAAAGCAATCCTTTTCATCGCCTATTTTAATGAAGGCAATTACTAACTTAAAAAGTAAAAAGTTTGGATAAAACAAGTTTAGTAATAAATGTGTTTAAGATTTAGTTTTCCCTCACGTTTATAGTAGGCTGAGCGAATATTATGTCACTAGTAGTAAATAAGGCCGGTCGTGGCGCAGCGGCACGAAGTGTGACTGCAAAACCGACTGGTTCTGGGTTCGATTCCCACTCGAGGAGATGAAATATTTACTTAAATTTATATTTCCATTTCTTCGCTCTGGTGTCGAGGTTAAGCGCGGCGTTGAGTTCTGCCCCTCAACACGCAATGCCTCCAGAATTCGGCAGAAAGTGGGGAACGGAGTGTCTTAACACTAGGTTCCCTCTGCCTACCCTGCTGTGT
>JAATLQ010035419.1:0-20363 GCA_013421005.1 Heliconius erato x Heliconius himera
TATACACTTAATAAATTGTGGTTTTAGTTTTTTGGGATTTTATTTGATATTGCTCGCAAAACTTATCATATTTAATGTAGAAAGGACTTTAATTATTTCATATAGTATCTATGTACGCGCGCAAGGAAAACGAGTAAAAAGAGTTTTCCCGGGTAAATCAGTAAAATCGATCACTGAAAGTCCAATAAAAATTAGTTCAGTTATTCTGGATATTAGCTCGGGGAAATAGAAAGACAGACAGAGACAAAATTATTAATAATGTAGCTGGTTTTGTTTAGTTTTTTTATTAATATTTTACTATGGTTACGTCTGCTGATATTTTTTTCATTTAAATAAGTTTCAAAAAACAATTTCCTAAATATATCTATAAGCATTCGTAAAGTTAAGCGGGCGAAGCCGCGTCCGGGTCCGCTAGTAAAAACATAAATGTGAAAAGAGACCTGAGTTAAACATTATGTAATGTATCGTTCTCAACTTCACCGATCAAAACAAGGGAGATCTATAAGGCGCCGAGTTCTGTGTTCACTAGAGGTACAGTTCAAGCTGTAAATTTCGTTTTAGCTTGTACTGGACTAGGACGTTGATATTTGATTTGGTGCCTGGTAGTAAAAAATAGCCAAGTCAAATTTCCACTACCACCACTTTTTTACTTAGTTGGATACTATGGCGCGTATATTGAACATAATAATGTACATTTGTATTAAACTGATAGTGAAAAATGATTGGCAATGTTTAAATTAAAATATTTTATTTCCTCGAGTGGGAATCGAAGCCACAAACTGTCGTGTTTTACAGTCATACGTTTGAGCCCCTGCGCCAAGACTAGCCTCTACACTAAAATATTTTTAAAAAAATTTCCATACCTGTCTACAGCAGGGGCTCTGAACCTTTTCTTGATCAAGGACAACTTTTATATCATTCTTGGTAGCAGGGACCACTATGCATGTAGGTATAACAAAAATTAACTGCAATAATAAAATAGAAACTTCGGCTAACCATCCCCAATAATAAAATTCGCTATATAATCGTTCGCGGACCATATTTAAGCTTCTGCGGACCACTGGTTAGTAACCAGTCAACTATAGAGAAAGTGAACTATAGAGAGAAAAATAAGTTATGACAAGTATATATAGAATTTCGACGTAGCTCGATGAGCTCGATGAGTTAAAGCGCTTGTACGGTTTCCAAGAGACGTTGGTTCAAGTCTCGCTACGTTCAAAAAATGTTTTCTAAAAAAATATTTTCCTTTCCTCCTAAACATGATGCAGAACATGTATTACGGTCGAAATCTTCGAGAATATACTGCAGTCAGTAAATAAACGAAATAAAATACTTGTTTCTTTTTCTAAGTGAAACACTACCCAAACCTGTTCATAAAGTAAGTACGGTATATGAAAAAAAAGGTCTACATGGAAAAAAATGCTACCCATAACGTTCAATAATCTCTATCGGTCAGTTATAAGTTAGTTATAGTATGTTGGAAAGTACTCTGTGCAGTTAAGTGAATATTCATTCTCTGGCACGGGTTTATTTATAAAGTAATGTCTATTCAATACTGACTTCTACGGAACAAGCCAACTTTTAAATAGATGTTATATCATTTCATTTACCAATCAATTAAGCTGGTCAGAATTTAATAAAATAAGAGGCGTGTGTTTAAATCCCGCTATTTTAATATTTTTATATGTTTTCTAATAAAGTATACATTTGTTATATTTTTTCGTTATAGTCCTATAAATATTAAATACTTAGGACTTACTTAAAAAAAGATTTAAAAAATTTAAAAAAAAACGGTACTGTAGCTTATTGAAGTAGATACGGAATGGCAGTTCTTCGAAACGCACAAAATTAAATTTTCTTATGTTTACTAATTAATAGTAAATCATTTTAAGAAGATGAATATTATATTAAATAGTTAACAAAATAATAAATAATCTAGAGAGGATAAATGATGCTAACACAAATATTTTTTAATAAAATACTTTAAAAAAATTGAATATTTTTATGTGAAGGTTTTACAATGTTTTATATAATGCAACATCGATGTTAAAACATCGATATTTTATGTCGTAACATCGATGTTCATGGATTCGATTATTTAAATTTTCTTTGACATTTGTTTGAATATGACATTATCAGATGATTTAATTTAAATTTATACATATTCAAACTTTTAATTGTATTGCTTATAGTTAATTGTATTTTTAAGCCATGTTATTAATAATAAAATAATATTTATTGATTGACAAATAAAATGAAATATTGAAAACCTTCCATGAAGAACTTAAGTTAACTAATGTGCACAAAATGTTAAAAGAAAATATCGATGAACTGGATATACAAAACTTTACAGAAAACGTCTCGTTTTTAGCCGATTGTTTTGATAAATCTTTTAATTTACAAAGTTCCCTAAATTATGTGAAAGATTATATTGCTACGAAGAAAAATGAACAAAATATACCTAAGGACAAAGCTTGCTTACTCAGAAAGAAAAGTTTTCTTGTACAAGAAAAACAAATTAACAAAAGTATTTTAAACATAGATATACTTACACAGCTTAATGAAAACAAAACATACAAGAAGAATTTAAAAAACTGGGGCTTGCCACCACAAATAGCAGATAGATATAAAGAGAAAGGTATTGTAGAGATGTTTGATTGGCAAGTTGATTGCCTTTCGAATCCAAAAGTTTTAATAGATTGTCAAAATCTTGTTTACTCTGCTCCAACTTCTGCTGGTAAAACACTTGTAGCTGATATATTAACTATTAAGGCTGTTCTGGAACGCCAAAAAAAAGTTATTATAATATTGCCATTTGTATCAATAGTTAGAGAGAAAATGTTTTACTTACAAGATATTTTATCAACTTCTGGGGTCAGAGTTGAAGGATTTATGGGTTCTCAATCTCCCCCTGGAGGATTACAATCAGTCCATATTGCAATATGTACTATAGAAAAAGCAAACAGCTTAATTAATAAACTGCTAGATGAAGGTAATATATCTGAGCTAGGTGCAGTAATTGTAGATGAGCTGCACTTATTAGGAGATCCACACAGAGGGTACATTTTAGAACTTCTTTTAACTAAAATAAAATATATTTCTTCAAAAACTGCTGAAATAAAGATACAAATAGTTGGGATGTCTGCAACATTACCTAATTTAGAAACATTAGCAAGCTGGTTACAAGCTGAATTATTTGTCACAGAATTTAGACCAATACCTTTAGATGAATATTGTTTAGTAGGTAGTAAATATTATGATAAAAGTGGAAATTTTAAAGGACCATTTAAGAATACAAAGTCAGTAAACATAGAAGAGGATTATGTACTATCATTATGTTTAGATACAATTAAAGAGGGTTGTTCTATTTTAATATTTTGTATGACAAAGAATAGATGTGAGAATGTAGCGCAGAATATTTCATCTTCATTTTTTAAAATAGGATGTACTAGTAATGATCTAGGAAAACTTTTAAGAGAACAACTAAAGCCTGAAAGCATATTGGAAGTATTAGAACAATTAAAAAATTGTCCAGTTGGACTTGATAAAATATTGAAGAATTTAATTTCATTTGGTGTGGCATACCATCATGCAGGGCTTACATTTGATGAAAGAGATATTATTGAAGGAGCATTTAAGTCAGGTGCAATAAGAGTGTTAGTTGCAACATCTACACTGAGTTCAGGAGTAAATTTGCCTGCTCGAAAAGTAATAATAAGATCACCAGTATTTCAAAAACAGCCTATAAACATATTAACATATAAACAAATGATTGGCAGAGCTGGAAGAATGGGTAAAGATGTAAAGGGTGAAAGTATTTTAATATGCACCCCAGCCGAACAAAAGATAGGATTTGGTTTAATGATGGGAAACTTAGATCCTGTTAAAAGCTGTATTGAAAGTGAAGACAAGTTTATGAGGACTACTCTTGAAATGATAGCAAGCCAAGAGTCCTGTACAAAATCAGATCTAGAGCTGTATACAAAATGCACTTTGCTCTTTACCCAACAAACTGAAAACCCATTAAAAAATTCATTACTAGATAAAACTTTAAAAGAACTTATTAATTTCGAACTAATAAGAATTCAAGGTGATGATAACCAAAATCGATATGTTGCTACATCATTAGGAAAAGCTTGCTTATCTTCGTCTATGGCGCCTAACGATGGTCTATCGCTGTTTTGCGAACTACAAAAGGCGCGTCAATGTTTAGTTTTGGAAACTGACCTACATGTAATATATCTAGTAACCCCATACAGTGTTAGCAATCAGTGGAATAATATAGATTGGTTGCATTTATTAAACCTTTGGGAGTCTTTAACACCGGCTATGAAAAGGGTTGGTGACTTAGTGGGTGTACGCGAAAGCTTTATAATTCGATGTTTGAGAGGTAGTAATAAAGCAAATGATAAAGACAACAAATTGAATATACATAAGAGGTAAGAAAATATTTGTCTATTAATATACTAGTAATATGTAAATGCTAGTAAAATGTGGGCCCAATTAATGTAATTGCTATCTATAGGAATATATAATAGGTAATGAGGCTAGTCGTGGCGCAGGGACAAGCGTGCGACTGTAAACGCGACAGGTTGTGGGTGTTCCAATCCCACTCGAGGAAAAGAAATCTTTAATATTTTCCTTTACTCACTTTGGTAACGAGGCGTTAACATTAGAGTTACAAGCGGTGCGTTCCGCCACTCAACATGTTGAGCCTACAGAATTCGGCGGAAGGTGGGTAACAGTAGTGTCGTAATGAGAACGGAATGTTTTAACACTGGGTTCCCAGGTTGCCTCTGCCTATCCTGCTATGTGCGGAATACAGCATGAAGCTAATATACTTATATATTTTTCTAGATTTTATACGGCGTTAGCTTTACAGGACTTAGTAAATGAAGTATCGTTATCAGAAGTGGCATGCAAATTTCAATGTGCGCGAGGTTTTCTACAAGGCTTGCAACAATCGTCATCAACATTTGCTGGTATGTTTTAGGCGTTACAAGTAAAAGTGAATATTGTAAACAAAAGCCTACACAATATATAATAACAGTTGTTTTTTTTACATCACAATAAATTAACATTTGTTCAGCATATTTTTATAATTTTAGGAATGGTGACGGCGTTTTGCCATCAACTAGGATGGAGAAATATGGAACTACTTATATCACAATTTCAAGATCGTCTACAATTTGGCATACATTCAGAACTACTAGAGCTAATGAAATTATCATCCCTTAATGGAGTACGAGCCCGTACTTTATTTGATGCTGGTTTTGAAACTATCTCCAGTATTGCATCGGCAGAAGTAAACACAATTGAAACCTTACTCCTTAAAGCTGTGCCATTTCAAAGTGAAAAAGAAAGGGAAGGTGAGGATAAAATGGACGTCAGAAAAAGGAATAAAATGAAAAATATTTGGATAACAGGATGCTGTGGCCTAACTACCAAAGAAGCGGCTGAAAATCTCGTTCTTGAAGCACGAAAATATTTAACTGAAGAAATTGGAGTAGTAGAAATAAAATGGAAAGATATAAAATTAAATGAGACTTCTATAAATACTGTTATTAACAAAGATAAAGAAAATATATTGGTTCAAAATGGAGATCATGGGAGTGAGAAAAATAATAATCTAGAAAGTAATGAGGAAAATATTAATCAAAATATTCGAAGCAATATAAGTTGTAAAATATTTAATGAAACCAAACAAATAAAAGATGTAAAAAGCAATAGTTTAATACCAAATCCCGATCCATCCATCCAGATTCAAAAAGAAGGAGGATGTCTAAATAAAGAAAGTCAAGATTTAAATAAAATAAATTTTATTCAAAATACAGTTTCACCAATAAAACAAGAAAAAAGTAACGAAAAAAGTTTTTTTGATGGTAATATAAATAGGGAGGTTACTATTAAGAATTTAAATCCAAATACAAACAGTGGATTTCTATTATCATTACAAAAGGAGGATATAGTTTGGGAATCATTAAGTTTTAATGAAGCAGGTCTCAGTAATTTCACCAAATATAGGACATCTGATATATTTTTTTCTCCAAATATAAGTTTTGGTGATGCTTCAGACAATTTCGCATGTAATGACAAGAACGTTACGTCCAATACTAATATTTGTAAAGACATAAGTTTATTTTCATCGGAAGGTGAAAATTCAAGTGTGTTTGATGATAGCCTACCTATTGACTTATTACCAAAGTCATTAATAGATCAAACAAAAACAAAAGATGAAATTAAAAATGTTGAAACAACTACAGATTATTTAGATATAAATTCTAAAACATTGCTTAATGCATTTAAGTCTTCTGTGATTGAAGTTGACGACGATGAAGATATCAAATTAGTATATGACGACGAGAAAAAGAATTCAGAAGAAAATTTTAATTCAGAAAAAGATTATTATTCAAATGAAATTATGTCACAAAATGAAATAGTAAATACTCAACACAATGAAGTGAAAAATTATAGTTTTGTCAGTCCACTCAAAAGGCATGCGGGTTTTGAGAACTATTTGTCTTTGTCATCCAAGAAAGCAAGAAGAATATTTCAAATTGAAATTGGTTCTCAAAAATCAGAACACATTACATTGAAATTTAAACAAAATATTATCGATTGCTATACTTTGCGTGAAGACGATATTATAAAGAACTTTGCATTTATAGAAAATTCCAATTTAAAACAGATATCTATTTTATTTGAAACGAATAAAAAGAATATAAAACCTGCTGACGCGATAGGAAGCAATATTTTAAAAAATATGGTCGATGTTTCAAATAACGAAGATCATCCTCTTATCCAAGGAATTGCGTTTTGCTTAAAAAATGATATATGCGTATACTTAGATTTAACTAGCATAGGAAAGTTACAGACGGTATTTAAATTATTCTTAGGCAAATTTATTGGTAATCTTTTATTCAAATTAATTATGGTATCATCAAAATCAAATTTTATCCATATTAAAAGATGGCTGGGAAGAGATATAACATCAGAATGTGTCGATATTACATTGATTGAATGGTTATTGGATAGCGATGAAAAAATCTCAAATATAAACGAATTGGTAACTAAAATATATAATAATATTATAATCATAATAAATCAAAAATAAATAAATCAGCTTCACGCTGTATCCAGCATCCAGCAGGATGTGTGGGACGAGGCAGACGAAACGTAGTGTTAAGACACTCCGTTCCCCATTTTCCGCCGAATTCTGGAGGCATTACGTGGCAGAACTCAATGTCGCGCTTGTCTTTGACATCAGAGCGATATATAAATATTTCATCTCCTCTAGTGGGGATCGAACCCACAACCCGTCGGTTCTACAGTCATACTTTGTGCCCCTGCGCCACGACTGCGGCCTCAAATATAAAAATTATGGAAATTATTATTATATAAAAATTATAGAAATTATTATTTTAATTAGAATTTTCGTACTAAAGGCTTTTAAATATTTGGATTTGGACTTATCAAATATACAAATTACCACTGGACATAAAATGAAAACCTATAACATGTTGGACGTTAACGAGAGAGCTTGTCTTAAAGCGTGGTGTATTCAATCCATAGCAGAAAAGCAGAAAACAATGTTGGGTACATATCAACTTATGAGGAAGTGTATAGGTAAGTTAGTTATTTTAATCTATACTAATATAATAAAGCGGAGGTTTTGGTTTGTTTAAACGCTAAGATCTCTCGATCTACTTGTCCGATTTGTTTTTTTTTCTTTTGTATCTAAGCTACATTTTTCACGAATGCTATAGGCTATATGACATTACGGTGTAAGTCTTAGTTAGCTTTAAGTAAAGAAATAACAATAATAAAGAAGGCCATCGAATTGTTTTAATCGCGTGCATTGCAAAAATAACTAAATATATGTCAGTACATTGTTTGACAAAAATATTATATTTTATTAGTTCTAAGAAAAAGTCCACGACACCCTTTATCTATTTTTTATTAATAAGTCACAATATTTTTTGAAATAATTGAAAATTGCATTGCAAAATTGCAAAGATATTTTACCGTTTTTAATTTGACATAGATATTGAAAGTTACAACCGAAAATTATTTCATCATCAAGGAAATTTTATGAAGATAAGCTTCGGCTTTTATCGTGGCCAAGGGGTACAAAATGTGACTGTAAGAGTCACACTTTGTGACAGTTTGTGGGTTCAATTCCCACTCGAGGAAATGAGATATATAAGCCAAAAGCCGCTACTTAAGCCAAACAAAAGCCTCTAGAGTTCGGCGACTGGAGTTTAGATAAAGGAGTGTCTTAACACTAGCGTGAAACTAAATAAATATATTCTAATGGATAAATGGAATGGATTTGGATGTATACTTTTCGAGAAAAAGTAAAATTTAAATAATTCAAATGCTCTGTTCACGGCCGTAAACACGCCGCCCTTGCCGCCGATGATATGAAGCAGTCACGTAGTGCTTGCACTTTCTCAAAGTTATGAAAACAAGTTGGTAATAAATGAATGTAATTTGTTGGTAAATTTAGTATAGTAAAAGTATTATAGGTGGTAAGCGGGCGAAGCTGCGAGTGGGCCGCTAGTTGCAAAATAAACTTGAATTTTTAAATATTCCTTCTCCCTTTATCTTCTATGATAAATATTACAAAATAATGTCTTCTTACAGATACCGAAATGCATGTTTGTTCAATCCTCGGAAAATGTGAGTTTTACGGCATTGCCGTGGATAAAGATCTTGCGTCAAAACTTTTGATAGATGTAAAAAAAGCACAAGAGATTTTGCAGAAAAAAGCTTTTAAATTATGCGGATATCATTTTAACTTTAATTCTTCTAAGGATGTCGCAAAAGTATGTATTCTTATTATCTTTACATAACATCTTCTTTATATCCTAGTTTCCTTCGGAACACCTTTTATCGTATCGGTGAAATGAAAATTCTTCCCCACCATCTACATACTCGTACATACATCTCCCCAATTTTATTTTGTTATAGCATTCTATATGGAAAAACGCAACACATGCATGTCGTTTGATTAAGTCAAAAAACAACAGCAGAACGGTTTAAAACTTTTATTTACGAAATGGTTTTATAAAATAAATTGCTTACTATTTATATAGAATAGACAGAGACAATTTAATGCTATGATACTCCTCACGTCTCGACTTTACTCCTCTAGAGACAACAGTCTTAGATATAGAACTATGGTTACTGTTACTGACCCTATATATTGTCTGACCATACTAGATAAAGTAGAATATTTAATATAAATATTTAATAGTATGTAATAATAAACGTATTTTTATTGAAATAAATGAAAAGTTTTCTTTCGTTTATAGAAAATTTTAATTTTAGGTCTTAGGACTGTACAAAGGCCGTAAAATAAGCACTAAGAAGAGTGTTCTCTCTGCTCACAATAGTCCCATGGCCAGCATTGTCATATATTGGAGGAAGCTTAATTCTATTCTTACTAAAACTTTGTACCCTTTAACTGAGCAGGCTTTTACATTCAGTGTTGATAATAGGTTAGTATAATAGTTGTGAGTGAGTTGTATATATGTAATAACTTAATATATTCATCGACATATTGAATATTATGAATAATACTGCCTTTAGTAGTATTATAAAATAATAACATATTTAATTATTAATTTAATCTACAACAATTTTAAATATTTATACATTTTCGTTAGAGATGGTTTATAACTCGAAGCGTGGTAAATTTAGCGTTGTGGAAACTGATGTACAGTACTGTCGACAAGTCACGGCCACTCTGAAGTTAGCTGCAGATGGCTGCGAATATTTTAGATTTTTTCTTATTTCAATTTAAAAATGCGCAGTAGTTAAAAAACCTAAATTCAGGGCAGCCACGACTCGTCGACCGTGCTTTAGACGTACGAAATTATTCACGATAATATCGGAAATGCAACAGTCGACACGCCGACTTGGGGGAGCGATGTGAATAAATAATTCCATTTCCAGAATAAGCCCGGTCTACACTATGTACACCTGCACCGGCCGAATTAGTATGCACGAGCCGAACTTACAGAACGTCCCTAGAACCTTTTGTATACCGCTTAAGTATTTATCCACAAACGATTTTGAACCTTCTGACGACGTCGTAGAGTTCAATTGTCGGAATATTTTCAAAGCGGCGCCGGGATACGTTTTTGTGTCAGCTGACTACTGCCAGCTAGAAATGCGTATTCTTACACACTATTCCAAAGACGCTGTGTTGAGTAAGATTATGAGTGCTAATGTAGACGTTTTCAAGTCGATCGCAGCAGCTTTGGCCGGTGTATCTGAAGACAATGTGAGTTTTACTATTGAGATTTTTATCCAACTAAAAAATCTTAGCCTTATGTTAAATATATACTACCTCTCAATCTGCCTTTCAGATGCCGCCTTTTTGCATTTTGTCTTAAGAATGTATTTTGCTTATTGCGTCTTTTCAGACGTGCAATAAATACTTTTTATCTTTTCTTATCTTATAAATAACACATTTTTTTTATAGTTTATAATATTTTTTTGTTTGTGTGTACACTACATTTCTGATCCGTATATCTTTAATGTGACCACTGATGTTGAAAAAAAATTGTAACTGGTCTTAGAACTTAGATTTACGATTTATTGTAAACCTGTTTTGTCCTTTCATTTCGACTGTTAATCCTAATAAACTATTGGGCTTATTTATTTTCTTTTTAGTTTTATGCAGTCGGGGTTTCTGTTTTTATAAATATTTTTTTATTTCACTTTTTTTGTTAGGATTCATTGTGGTAATGATAATCATGATATACCTTTTTGAAACCCTCGTATTGAGCTCTTGAATTTGATACTTGATAGTTTTTTTTAATGTCACCTATCTAAGAACACTTAGGCTGCTAATACGAATCTAGCGATACCTCAATTATGCAAATCTCTTCTTTTCTGGAGATATGAGGTAGTAAAGAATATTACATACATACAAGATACGCGCGAAAAACATAACTCTTCCTTAACAGTCGGGAATAACATTTGTATTTTGTATTAAACATTGTATTATACTTTCTTAGGTTGATGATGATTTACGACAAAAAGCCAAGCAACTCTGTTACGGCATCCTTTACGGTATGGGCAATAGAACTTTAGCCCAACACCTGGACGTTAACGAAGCAGAAGCCGCCGTATTTATGGGCACGTTTTATAAAACTTACCCTGCTTTAAAGAGTTTTACTCAGTCTGTTGTAGAAGAATGTAGAAAAAAAGGTTACGTCGAAACGTTGATGAACCGTCGCAGATATTTACCAGATATAAATAGTAAAATACCATCGAAACGAAGTAAGTATTTATCACCTTTGTTTTAGTAAAACCCTTTAAATTTATTGAGGCCAGTCGTGGCGCAGCGGCACAAAGTGTGACCGACCGACTAGTTGTGGGTTCGATCCCCACTCGAGGAGATGAAATATTTACTTTAATTTATATTTCCATTTGTTCGCTCTGGTGTCGAGGACAAGCGTGGCGTTGAGTTCTGCCACTCAACACGCAATGCCTCCAGAATACGGCAGAAAGTGGGGAACGGAGTGTCTTGACCCTATGCCTACCCTGCTGTATTGCAAACGTATTTTCTGCAAATTTATAGAAAAAAGAAGAAATAAAAATATAAATTTAAGTAAATATTTCATCTCCTCGAGTGGGAATCGAACCCACAACCAGTCAATTTTACAATCACACTTTGTGCCACTGCGCCACGACTGGCCTCCATATTTATTTTATTCTTTTCAATTTACATTTTCCCATTCATATATTTAATACATTGATGCTCGTGATGCGATTGTAAATGTTTTAATCGAATACGATCCCTGTAGGTTGAAATTCACTATTTATTTTACACAAGGGGTAAAATTTATTAATATCATGGTCGTTTCCGGGACTGCCCTTATTAGCTTTCATAACCCCGATCAGGTAATGTGTCAAAAATAGATAGAAAGTAGAGAAAAAGACATATATATATATATATATATATATATATATATATATATATATATATATATATATATATATATGTAATAGTATGAGGCCAATCATGGCGGTTGTGGGTTCGATCCCCACTCGAGGAAATTAAATATGTATTTAAATTTATATTTCCATTAATAAGTTCTTTGATTTTCATGATTATTTCACATTTTAAATGAAACTATTTTAACCGGGTTAATCGCGTATATTTTGTAATTTTATACAACATGAAAGTATTGCAAAGTGTTCGAAACGTCGGGTTTCCAAAAATGTATAAAATTACAAAATATATGCGATTAACCCGGTTAAAATAGTTTCATTTAAAATTATATTTCCATTTCTTCGCTCTGGTGTCAGAGCAAAGCGCGGCGTTGATTTCCGCCACTCAACAGGTAATGTCTCCAAAATTTGGCAAAACTGGGGAACAGAGTGTCTTAACACTAGGTTCCCTCTGCCTACCCTGCTGTGTGTGGGATACAGCGTGAAGCTGATTGATTCATATAAAATTGTTACCAGGTGCAGCGGAACGGCAAGCAGTGAATACTACCATACAGGGCTCAGCCGCAGACATAGCAAAAGCCGCCATGTGCGCTATAGACAATGAAACGAAGCTAGATATAGACCAGCCACGTCTAATTTTACAAATGCACGATGAACTTATATATGAAGTCAAAGAATACCAAAAAATGAATTTTAGCAAAATATTAAAAGATTTAATGCAGGAGACCGTACAGTTGAATGTGCCTTTACCTGTGAAAGTGAAGAATGGCTGTACTTGGGGCGCGATGGAAGAAGTGAAATTATGAAATCATGATATTAGTGATAAATTATTAATTTTTGCGTCTTAGCACTCTCGTCTGTGATATTTTTTGTAGTTGCCAAATAAAAGTGTTTTGAGTAATGTATGTATGTACCTACGTGTTTTCTTTCAAACTTAAGATATTTTATTTTCAGCTTCACGGTGTATCCCGCACGCAGAGGGAACTTGAGAACCTAGTGTTAAGACACTCAGTTCCCATTAAACTCTTTTGTTCCTTACTTTCCAGTGAATTCTGGAGACATTGCGTGTTGAGTGGCGGAACTCAACGCCGGGCTTTGCCTTGTTACCAGAGCTAAGAAATGAAAATATTATTTCTGTGTTGTGGCGTCACGACTGGCCTCTAACATGAGATATTATTAAATACTTAAGTAGCTATTAATTTTAATAATATTAAAACCAACATTTAATAGGTACATCACTATCCTAATGCAAATAAAATATTCATTCTTTACTGCCAAATTCATGCAGAAGAAAATGCCAACAAACACATTGCCATTATTTATTTCAAAGGAAAACCAAATATATTATTATACATCGCGCTTAAAATTAAACGATAAAATAGAAAAATCTCAAGCTTTGTTTGTTTAGTCTTAGCACCTCAACATAAAAGGTTGTCAAACAAACATTCTCCGCGCCATCTCAACGTGTCTCCTAGAGTTTTCCGAATTTTCCACTTTACGCACACCGAGCACAGAGGTCGCGCTGCGCCTCCCCTACGCGCAATCGATATCTGCGCGTCCCAACCCTCAGCGAGGCCAGCCAGCCTGTCACGTCCAGTCACGCCAGCCGACCGCCCGACTCGACCCACTACATCACTTATAAACTTAGAAAACCCAATTAAAATGAATCACTATATAAAATGATCGAAATTCGCGGTCCGTGACTGACGTGGAGTCCGCGCGCGTTCTGTTTTTCCAGTGCTTCGGTGCCGAGTGGTTGTTATTTAAATAATGCATTTACATTTTGAAAGGAACGTGAATGCGAAATGCGATTGCACGATACTATCGCTGTCGTGGATGGGCAAGGTTCCCGATGAGCTGCCCGAGGTAAGCCCGCAACCCTGACTTATTCCATATTGTACGCGTAATGAAGCCGGCCTTCCACATTCAGTTGATTAGATAATGAACTACCTATCAAATATAATACTGTTTTGTTTTAGTATTTCAATTAAATTAAAAGTTACTTAATAATCGTTTTGGAGGCCAGTCGTGGCGCAGGGGCACAGTGTGACTGCAAAATCGACTAGTTGTGGGTTCGATCCCCACTCGAGGAAGTGAAATATTTACTTACATTTATATTTTCATTTCTTTGCTCTGGTGTCGAGGCAATGCTTGGCGTTCAGCTCTGCCACTCAACACGCAATGCCTTCAGAACTTGGCAGAAAATGGAGAATGGAGTGTCTTAACACTAGGTTCCGTCTACCTACCCTGCTGTATGCGGGATACAGCGTGAAGCTGATTTAAATTATCATTTTTTAGTTGTTTCGCTTTCCTAATTACAGAATATTTATCTAATGTTTTTGTGTAAACAAATAAATTATATAACATACTGAATCCAATTAATCTGTTTAAGTAATATAATAAGTGAATAACTAATATAATAAGTGAAATGCAAAAGTTATTTCCAGCTTCAAGGGTGGCGAGTAATTTAGCAAACAGTTAGCGGTCATTAAAAACTATGTAACAAATGTGCTCCATCGAACCTGCGCGTTATTACACGACATTAAATTTCCATTACCGTTTAGATTGAATTCGATTTGCATGTTCGGCCTCAAAATATAAAAGCAAAGTAAATCAACTCCGTCGTTAGACACAGATTTATTAAATAGAAAAGGGACATAATGTCATTTACTTATTGGATTGTTGCCAATAAAAAAAAAAGAGGAGGAAGAGCTGTACAAAGTAATTGTATGATATTACTTAGAGATTCGAACGCAGCTTTGCTCGCTTTAGCTTGTTTTTATATTATAGGCAAAGGATAATATTTTATTTTATAAAAAATATCCTATGTCCTTTCTATTCCTAGTCAAGAATATAAGCGCACAGTCACATGACAATCAGTTGAGTAGTTTTGGCGTGAAAGTGTAACAAACAAACTTACGTTCACATTTATAATATTAGTATAATTATGTATTTCTTAATTGCTGTAAATCTTAGGTAAGTGTATAATCTCTGTAGGTTATTTTATAAACATTGTTCAGTTGTAAATTGAAGATGCATTTATTTGGTCTAATTATTATTTTACTATGTATCTATTCAACATTTTGATAACGGCTTTTATTTAAACTTAGTATTAGGCTTTTATACATAAACTGGGCAATATTTACAAATATTTTCACTATTTTCACGTATTTTTCGCATATAGATAGATGAAAAGGTAGAGAGAACCTTGCGTTACAATACTCCAGTCTCTATTCCCACCCATTTTCTCTTATGCTAATTATTCCGGAATTCAGACGAATGAAAGCATTCCCATGAATTAGAATCAAACCTGAAACCGTCGCTTAAACAACTAAACGCCTGTATTTTGTAAAAAAAATAAACAATAACAATAATAAAATTGGACAATTGGTTTGTTAGCTTCCAATTACTATATAGCTTTGAAATTTTACAAAAATAGGAAATATATTTTTATAGTCCAGACCAATAGCCTTTCAAATTGTCCGCCTTTGTCAAGTTTCATTTCACTTTTAACAATGGGCTCACAGAGGACTCGTCTACGTATTTGTTCACTGCTTACATGGAGGACGATAGCTGAAATATTTCCAAAGGTTTCTAAGTCTTCGCAGCTAAAGCCGTATTCAGTTGCGTCAGCTTTTACTTTTTATAGACGAGTAATATTAAGAATTGAGATGCCTTTCTATATTTTTACGGTAGCATCAGCTATCATATTTCTATTCCATTAAAGTAATTGAAAAACAATAATGTGATTGATTGATTATGGTTATCTATCTATAACACCGTAATATTTTAAAATTATAATGTACTTTAGTTTAGCTTATAATTTATTAATATGGTAGTTTTTACACTATTATTCATTAGTTGTGAACTCTAAAATATTTTACTAAATAAATTGTCACTTAAAGTCTGCTATAATTTTATTTGGCTTCACGCTAAGTTCCGTACATAGCAGGGTAGGCCGACCTGGGTAGTTAGTGTTCAGACACTCGTTCCCCACTTTCCACCAAATTCTTGAGGCATTGTGTTGCTGAGTGGAGGAACTCAACGTCGCGTTTTGCCTAGTTACCAGAGTGAGGAAATGAAAATATTAAATATTTCTCTACCCCGAGAGGGAATCGAACTCATAACCGTCGCGCTTACAGTCGCACGCTTGTGCGACGCAAATTAAATACATTAATTTATTATTTTGTAATATACTTTTGTCAGTAACCAGAAGTAACATATAAAAAAAATCAGGGGGCTTACTGTCTCTTTTTTCTTACTGTGGTGACAGAATCCTATCAATACCTATCATATTTATAATTTAAGTATGAAATATAATAAGCATCGTAGTTCATTAGTTTTTCATAGATGACACGTATTTTTGTTTAGGACCTTAAGAAACTGGAAGACATATTATATCCAACCCAAGCATACATATGTACCTACCTAACTGTCGTGTAGGGCTGGCTTATAAAAGCTTAAATCGAACCCGCTTAAACCGAAGACCGTCATTTTGAAAGCTTAGCTGTATTATTTGCTTACACTCCTTGCAATATTATCCTGCCAGAGATATTCAATTATATGAGTATTATAATTTTAACAGGTTCTGTGTTTTTTTCTGGGTGTTTAACAAAATTTTCTGTACAAAAAAACAGCTTTACGCTGTATTCTACACACAACAGTGTAGGCAGAGGGAACCTAGTGTTTAATTCTGAAGGCATTGCATGTTGAGTGGCAGAACTCAACGCCGCGCTTTGCCTCGACACCAGAGCGAAGAAATGGAAATATAAATTTAAGTAAATATTTCATCTCCTCGAGTGGGGATCAAACCCACAACCAGTCGGTTTTACAGTCACACTTTGTGCCCCTCCGCCACAACTGGCTTCAATTTTATGTATACCTAATATAAATATACTTTGTTTGTCTAACCCATGATAGCATTTTTAATTCCATCTAGGTTGGTACATTGTTTTATATGTAGGATTCATAAAATATGTATCGACGTGTTTGAAATTTATATTTATTTAAATTTGTGGCTGTTGTAGTGCAGGGGCACAAGTATATGACTGTCACGCGATGGTTGTGTGTTCGATTCCCATTCGGGGAAATGAATAATTATTTTTTAATCTTTTCATTTCTTCGCTCTGATACCTAGGCAAAAAGCGCGCCGTTAGGTTCCACCTCTCAGCACGCAATGTATTGAAAAAATCGACAGAAAGTGTAGAATGGAGTTTCAGTAACACTAGGCTTTCTCTGCTTACCCTGTTACATAGCGTGAAGCTGAAGAAAAACTAAAAGCTACTTTCATTTATTAGGTTGCTTTATTAAAAGCAATCCCTTCACTACTACCGTAGTGAAAGGATTGCTCTTAAAGCTTCAGCGTTACCTACCTACCTTGCCTGTCATATTTCTATTAAAAAAATCTGCTTATATTCAGCTTATTTTTTGCTTACTTTTCCGATAAGTTAATATTAAGTACAAGATTCAAACGTGGTTTTTAACATTTTAAAGGTTTTTTTTTTCATGTGAAACTCAACCTCTTTTACTTTAATTTTATAACTATATTTTATAAACGATTGATACTGAATATAAATGATTCTATAAATGATAAAAGTTTATAAGGATGGATGTTTGTTTTACTTTCACAACAATTATAGCAACTAGTACTATATGGATTTAGATGAAACTTTCCAGTAATATAGCTTATAAATCAGAACACATAGGCTACAATTTGTGAAAAGATTTTGTATAATTTGACTATAATATTATGACCAAAATATAGAAAGCCAAGCTTGATTGAGGTCGCTAGTGATCATATATAGTTATTATACAATTTTATTATATAAAATAAATAATTTATGTGCCATTTTGTAAAAATAGACCTAGGACCTAGCGCTTGTTATCTAACAAAGCGAAATGAACTAGAAATATTAACGTTACGCAACCTGAAAGCCTTCGACGCGACGTAATGAAACAGAAGTTTCAGACGTCTGCAGTCAAGTTGCGATGTTCAGTTTCAAAGTAATAACCAAAGTTTCTTTTTAAATGTACATTTATTAAAATGTAAGTATAAAACATTTGTGAATGTCCTCGGAAAACTATTAAAAATCTTTTAAGCCGGTTATAATTTACTAGTGCATAATAGTTTATGTCGTCATCTTAACTCATTAAACTTTTATTAACATTAATTTAAGTCCGCAAACTTTGCTAATCGAGAAATTTGTTTTTTATCATTTCAATATAAAGTATATTATATAATTACTAAAGTAGAGGCCAGTTGCAGCGCAGGGGCATACGCGTGTGACTACAGACGTGACAGGTTGTAGGTTCGATTCCCACTTGAGTAAATGAAATATGTAACATTTTCACTTTTTCGCTCTGTCATTGAGGCAGTGGCGGATATTAATGTTCCACTTGAACGTTAATATCCGCCTCTCATCACGCAATGCCTCCACAGTTAGGTGAAAACGGGGGAACTGAGTGTCTTAATGGGAAATAGAGTGTCTAAACACTAGGTTCCCTCTGCCTACGCTACTAAGTTCGGGATACAGCGTGAAGCTAAAAATATATTTATATGCATAAGTAACTTGTCAGAATGTTTGTTACGTGCGCTGTCAGTATATTTCAACGTTATGCGTGCTTGGCGGCTTACGATGTTACCAGTGATTGGTATTTTATATATGAATATTACGATTTTGCTGTGAGAATTTGAACAAATTTTACTATTTATAATAGTTAGTTAGTTGAATAAAAACCGTTCTTTTATGGGTAATGACACCAGTAGTCAACACTCCCTCAGTGTCACATATATAAGAAAATATAAAACGAAAAAAAAAAACTGTTTACGGACGATAATTTTACGGATCGCGTAAAATTATTATAAACTGTCATAAGAAAACAAAAATGAATATAGTTTTCAGGCTTTAATACAAAATTATATTATAACACGGTAAGAAGATATATATTAGAGAGTTTATGTTTGTTTCAAATTAATAATTACTTTATTTAAATTTTGAATTAAAGTCAGTGACATGAAAAGTTTCCTTCCAGTTCCTTTTAAATTTCTCATTACTTTTCATTTCTCAGTTGTTAATTATCTGTCAGTTCCGCCCGCAATTTCAAGTCTGCCAATTTTTATAAGTCATACTTTTAGTTGACATTAGTATTGAACCCCATGGTTTGCGAGTTCAATCGGTTTTTTTACATAATATCTTAGATTTCTCAATTACAATAAAGAGTAAAGAATCTCGTAGATGGCGAAACGGGGTAGCAGCCTTGATGGAATGTGTTTTATGGCTGGTAAGGCGAGATGGAATGGTTTCTATTTACTTCGTCCGGCTTCTATCGATACTAGAATGTGTAAATATATATGATAAATAAAACTACCAATAATTTTGTGTTTTACTAGTGGGCTCGCGCAGCGTCGCCCGCTTATTTGCACCCTTAGGGGTGAATTCTAAAAAAAACACAAAACACGTGTTCAATGAAATATTTTAAAGAGTCTGAATTTCAAATTTTATCATGGATTTAATTTTTTTTCCATACAAACTTTCAACTCCTATTTCATCCCTTTAGGGTTAAAATTTTTCAAAATCCCTTCTTAGTGGATGTCCAGATTATGAAAATAAACATCTGTACAAATTTCACGTTTCTACGCACAGCGGTTACGGCTGTGCGTGCCTCTTACCTCAGTCAGTCAGGTACATGTCCGTTTATATGTATAGATTACAAAAGTATATTACAAAAATAACAAATCAGTTTTTAACATTGAAACATGGTATGCGTGCTAACTGAGGAAAAGATATTGCTGACTTGCTGAGTCTCACTACAATTTATTGAGATATTATCATTAATGAGACAGACAGATAAAAAACGACGCGCCGAATGTTTATAATGACATACTTGTATGTAGGTACGTACTTATATAAAAATAATGTAGTGGAGCTACTTCCGGAGATCCTCATGTCATACACGCGGCTTTCTTCTAAACCTACAGCTCACTACGTTTCATTAAAATATATCTAATCAGCTTCACGCTGTATCCCGCGCACAGCAGGATAGGCAGAGGGAACCTAGTGTTAAGAAACTCCGTCCGGCAGAAAGTGGTTCTGCCGAATTCTGGAGGCTTTGCGTGTTGAGTGATTAAAAAATATCTATAACACATTAATGATGATCAACAGAGAAGAGATATCAGATGATTTTTCTCTCTTATCACTTAGTTATCTTGTTTAGTCGTTTTCCTTTGTTTTTCTGCATATTATCACAATATTATTAAATTCCTAAATAGACATAAATGATGTTAAAATACTACTTTGTTAGTCTAACAGCTAACAATAATAAATTTGCATATTCAGCATGCAATCACAAACAAGTCCCCGCCTCTTATGAACGTCAAAGTTTATTTCCACTAC
>JAATLQ010035419.1:20463-62309 GCA_013421005.1 Heliconius erato x Heliconius himera
TATATATATATATATATATATATATATATATATATATATATATATATATATATATATATATATATATATATATATATATATATATAGATATTATTAAATTGAAATTGAATCAGCTTCACGCTGTATCCCGCACACAGCCGGGTAGGCAGAGGGAACAAAGTGTTAAGATATTACGTTCCCCAATTCCCGCTGATTTTTTCAAGGCATTACGTGTTGGCGGAATTCAGCGGGCTTTTGCCTTGGTGCCAGATTGAAAATATTAATTCATTCGGTTGAGTGGGGATCAAACCCACAACCGTCGCGTTACAGTCACACCCTTGCCCCTGCACAATGCAAATTTTAATATAATATACACTGAATGCTTTTAGTATACAAATAACTGGCCATTTTTGCATGGGCGTATCTAGATAAATATTTTTCACGGGGGACCTGGCCTCCCCAGGTCTTTTAGAAACGATCATCGTTTTATCAAAGTTGAGTTAATGTATAATGTATGAAATGTTTTTAGAAGGTTTTTCAATATTTTCGATATTTGAATAAAGTTAGCTCGTGAGCCAATAAATTTAAGTGAATTAGCGATTACTTCACACTGGACCATGCCAACTAAAATCGAATTTCCTCGTATAAAATTGAAGAAAATCTAAGAACAATTAGCTCTCAACATTACGAAAAGTAAATACTCCCTTAGAATATAAAAGACAATAAAGTCTGCTGAGAAAGAATTTTGTACACGGTGTAAAAATAAAGAAATGCATTAGACTTATTTACTCCACAATAACGGCCACGAGCAAATTATCAGTCAGCATATAAAAGAGCAAACAAAACAAAGAAAATTTGTTACAAAGATGGAAAGAAATCGAAAAGATTTTAAAGACTACGATATTCCTTTAGAGCAGTGGTTCCCAACCAGTGGTCCGCGGACCACCAGTGGTCCGCAGAAGCCTAAATGTGGTCCGCGAACGATTTTAATTTTGTGACTGGGGATAGTGAGGCGAAGGTTCTGTTTAATTATCACAGTTAATTTTTAATATACCTACATGCATAGTGGTCCCTGCTACCAAGAATGATGTAAAAGTGGTCCTTGATCAAGAAAAGGTTGGGAACCCCTGCTTTAGAGGCAACAACAATTACCAATTAAGCAATTTACAATCAAATCTGGACCTAGGCACTGATCCAATTGATTGATTGATTGACTAACTGAGCAAATTGCCAGAGAAAGGTTCAAGCATATCACTAAAATCTGTGAGAAGATTAAGATCTACCCATCAGGAACTCCTCAGTTTGAAATAACGACACCGGCCATCACGCATTGGTAGGGCTCTGTCTTCTTTGGACATCCACAAGTCGAGCGGGCCGAATGGAATCTGTTCTTTAGTTCATATGAACCTGAGCTGACATCGGTTCTAACGTGTTTGCTTTGGCACTTTTTGTCAATCGGAGTAGTCCTAGACTCGTGGAAGAGCGATCGTATCCACCCGATTACAAAGAAAGGCGATGGTTCCGCTTGGCTAAGACCATTGAAACCAAGGGACAACATCAATCAGCTAACGACGGTTTCTACTTCGAGTATATGTCCTTGAATGTTGGTGTCTCCCAAGACTGCATGCTGTACGCTGTTTGTGCCAAAATAGTACCAAAATAATGTTGTGTCTAACTAACTTTTTATGGAGTAAAAGGAACCTGGTTCAATTCAATCTCTAAAAGAAGCAAAAGTTGTTATAACACGTTAACCACTAAGAAACCCCTATTTTGGCGTGTCACAAAATTTTCGGAAATACTCCTTTAAAAGCCCCGCGTAGTATCAGCATATATATAACGTTTCGAGTGACTGTCAGTATTGTGATCATCTGGAAAGCCTTAGTAACTTTTCGGAAGGAATGGCCTAAATGTGGCCGTCTTTCCGGGTCGGTACGACATGTGTACCTTCGAAAAGCGCGTATATCTCCACCTTAAAGGTCAGAAATTTAATAAAATAATATTGTTAGTGAAGTTATTTTTTTATTACTAATGTGGTATGAACATTGAGAATTTTACAGAACTTGTCCTGACTATATCGAGTGTAATATATTTGTGAGGGTCCACCAAGTCCTGCAACTCACTTAGTGTGGTTAATTGGCAATCACTCCTCCATCTCCGGTCCTCCCTACAAAGATACATATGTTTGTAATAACATTTCACGATGATTGCTTCTAAAACTCGTTTCAATTATGTTTCGACATATTCCATTACTTGACGATCCAACTTCGTAATTTTATATTTTCATTTGTGATATAGTCGATGGTTTTCTATTACATTTTGTATTTATTTGTAGGTACAAATACAATTTTATTTACATTCAACCAGTAAGCGAATTGATTTGCTCGAAGCAATATATAAAAATTTGTTATATTATAAGTCTACTAAAAAGTTTGGTATCATTAAATTATGTTTGTAACCGACTTCTGTAAGAAAAGAAGGTTATGAACATTCTAACTTTTAAGCACATATGTTAATTTAAGAAAATAATTTTAAAAGAAATATAAAGGCTAAAGTAGTGGAGTGATACAGCCTTTGATTGTAAATATTACAGTTTCTGGCAGCAGAACAAAATGCGGAATTGAGTTCCGCGACCCTACGCATTGTTTCGAGTAGAAGCGGAACGTCAACAACGCAGTCTCATGCCACTAGGTTTTCTCTGTCTATCCGCCTGCGTACTGTATGCGGGATAAAGTAAAACTGGAGAAGAATATAAACATAAAATAAGTAAAATCAGCTTCACGCTGTATCCCGCACACCGCAGGGTAAGCAGAGGGAACCTAGTGTTAAAACACTCCGTTCCCCACTTTCTACTGAATTCTGGAGGCATTGCGTGTTGAGTGGCAGAAATCAACGCGGCGCTTTGCCTCGACACCAGAGCGAAGAAATGGAAATATAAATTTAAGTAAATATTCTCCTCGAGGGGGGATTGAACCCACAACCAGTCGATTTACAGTCACTTTTTGTACCTGCGCCACGACTGGCCTCTAATATAAACATTTATTGTATAATCAAAAGTATCAAGTACTTTTTGTTTGAATCATAAATTATACTGTTTATGAGTTTGAAAGAGATATCAAATAAAAACGTACAAAGTTAAAATAACAGCGACAGCTGAGGCACGGTTAAAGAGAATCCTCGATGTGACCCTTCCAACCCAGGCTTACCCTTCATCCAAATCATATGCGACAAAGCGTTTGTGAAAACGTTTGGTAGAATTTTCAGCCTCTGTTTTACAATGAATTGTTGTTGGACTGTTTTATGTGAATCTTTGAGTATACGAGTAATACAGAGTGTGTAAACGTTTTTACGTCAACAACACAATATATTTGGGTATTATTTCTTTTATTCAAAATTGTATTTAAATTGAGGCCGGTCGTGGCGCAGTGGCACAAAGTGTGAGTGTAAAACCGACTGTTTGTGGGTTCGATCCCCACTCGAGGAGATGAAATATTTGCTTAAATTTATATTTCAATTTCTTCGCTTTGGTGTCAAGGCAAAGCGCGACGTTGAGTTCTGCCACTCAATACGCAATGCCTCCAAAATTCGGCAGAAAGTGGGGAACGGAGTGTCTTAACACTAGGTTCCCTCTGCCTACCCTGCTGTGAGCGGGATACAGCGTGAAGCTATTTTTTTTTAAAACGTAGGAACCTATCGTAAAGGTATCAAACCCAAAACATGTCCGTTTACAATCACATTCATGTACCCCTATTCTACAATAGGCCTCATCATAAAATTAAATTTTTAACATATTTTTATACTAATATATATTTAGTGATTATGATAATGGCGTGATAAATATTAAAATAACCATATGTCACAGGAGGAAGGATGGAAACTGAACCGAAACAATTACTATCAAGAGGGCTGGCTGGCGACGGGCAACGTGCGCGGCGTCGTGGGCGTCACTTTCACTTCCTCCCACGCACGACGCCCTCACGAACTACCCTTGCGTACAAACTACAACTTACGGGGACATCGATCTGATGTAAGTATCATAAGAAATAGTCTCAATAATTTGTAAAACATTGTAGAAAATTTTATCTATATCTATATCTAAACTTTTAATAAAATCATAACGAATCTGTGTTTTTATATATTAAAAAAGAAAATTTGATATTGGTGTATCAAATAGGCATTTAATAACGTAACTAAAAATGATATGATTTTTATTTTTATCTGTTTGTCTCTGCGTTTATTCACAAGTCTTAGAATCGGCTTAATCGATTCAATTTCAAATTCCACTCTTGTATTTTGGCAAGAGGCCCTTAACATTTAATGTTTGTTTTATTTCAACCACTTCAAACAATATTGTTCGACAAAATTGCTATGAGTAACTGTTTTATTAAATTAGCTGAAACTTTACTTTTCAATATACTTATAGACATTGTTTTTAAAATGATGTTATAATTGGAAATTGAAAGTAATGAAGATTAGTAAATAAATATTAGGAATTATGTAGTTTAAGCGGGCGAAGCCGCGAGCGGGTCGCTAGTTAAAAAAAAACAATAATACGTAGCGAATAACTACGTCGTAGGTAATATACAAGGTGCCTACGGGCGTTGGTCCGCGTCGTAGCGGTTACAAACGCAGCTACATTTTTGGGTATATGTAATTACAAAAGTAACATGTTCTCTTCTACAGAATAAATAATGATAATAACTGCAATTTGATCTTAAGTATATTTCATTTTTATTTATTTTTAAGTTTATTAAAGTAAGTTTAGTATAAATAAGTTTTGATCACAATAAGTATAAAACACAGAATATCTATATTTTAAATTGAAAATTTAAAATACGGCTATGACTTATTGCTATGTGGCTTAATATAAGTTAAATAATAAATGGCTAGTCGTGGCGGAGGGGTATAGTGTACGACTGTAAACGCTACAGTTTGTAGGCTCAATTACGAGGCAAAATGCGGCGTTGAGTTCCGCCACACAACATGCAATCCCTCTAGAATTTGGGGACCGGTCTGAATGGGAATAGAATGTCTTAACAATAGGTTCACAAGTTCCCTCTGCTTACCTGATGTGTGAAGCGTAAGGCAAAAAATTACATAAAAATTTATAACTTTAAAAAAGTATATTGAATTGTTTAACGTTCATACGTGACTCAGGTCCACTAAATAGTGAGAACAATGTTTTCTTAGAACATAAATAAGGCCTGAAGGTCGACACTTGCACACTATAGCAATTCGCTTCTAAATATTACATACATTTTAAAGCGAGGCCGTACAATGAAAATAATAAAGTAATTATAAAATATTATTGTCCAGAATATGTAATATTACACTAGCTTCTTCTCTCATAAATAAAATCAACTCGTTCTCAATTTTATTAAATTAAAACAATATGTCGAATTACATGATTTGAAATAGTACATTTTATTAAATTTTACATGAAAAAATAAAAAAACAGCTTCACGGGACACAGCCCGCACACTGCAAGGTAGGCAGAGGGAACCTAGTGTTAAGATACTCCGTTCCCACTTTCTGCCGAATTCTGGAGGTATTGCGTGTTGATTGGCCGAACTCAACGCCGCAATAAAAAAAGGTTATTTGTATCGAATATTATCTATCTATACAAATAATTATCTATATAGGTGGAAATGCAGCGCTCCTTTTACGAAAACAGCATATAGGGTAAAATATTTCAAATCTATACCTAAAGAAATTAATCAAGATTCCTCAACAGTTTCGACGTAGGATTTTTTTTTATCCATACCTGTATGTCGTGTGACGCGATTACGTATAGATCCCAATACCATAAACACTCCACCCTGTATAGATATTAAAAATATAAAAGTTATTTGAGATTTTAGTAACAATAAAATAAAGCAAAGTACGCATATTTTGAATAAAATATTTCACCGTAGCATTCTTTGAAATTCTTAACACCAACACGACTATAACTGCCACAAAGCCGTTGTAAAGTTAAACAAAACCGCGCTGTAAGAAGCTTTCAACAAGAAGCTAAGTTAGATTACCTTTTAACAACTTTACTTCAAGTCAGCTTTTAAAAATTTTATAGCAAACCATGACTTTTTAATTTCTTTTTATATATCTTTTTTATTATATCGAAAATTAACAAAGCAACCTAAAGAAAATTTGGATATTTTAGTTATTGTTTATTTAACGAGTTACCTTGAGGCCAGTCGTGGCGCAGGGGCACAAAGTGTGCCTGTAAATCGGCTGGTTGTGGGTTCGACCCCCACCCGAGGAGATGAAATGTTTATTTACATTTATATTTTCTTTTCTTCGCTCTGGTGCCAAGGGAGAAGCGCGGCGTTGAGTTCTGCCAGTCAACACGCAATGCCTCCAGAAATTGGTGGAAAGTGGGGAACGGCGTATCTTAACACTACCTCCCTCTGCCTACCCTGCTGTGCGAGGGATACAGCGTGAAGCTGAAAAAAAAAAGAGTTACCTTGTTGTAAAAAACATGTCAAATATTTATCATGAAGAAGGGATCTACCTTATTAATTAAACCTTATAAACACATTTATTATACCATCTTTAATATACATACAAAATCTTCTTACGTGGCCATCACTAATGACAAAAAATTTAATATGATATCTTTAACATTTAAGACAAAAAAATAGACTTTTTTTAGGAAATGTATACAAACTTGACGTCTTAAAAATCTTGGATAGTATTAAATATGAAATAGTGTGATTTAGTAGGTGCTTAATTCGAATGGCATACGAATTTCTCGTTTAAAATTAATTACTACATCAAATGAAATTATATATTTTAAACGCCCATAGACAACAGTCAATAATTGAGGTTATTAATGGTTTTCCACCCTTTTGTACATTCATTATATTGATTTGTATTGTAAACAAATAAAAGACCAGTCATTCCAGCGTTTATGTATTCTAAAAGGAATGATTTATAGAGGCAAATGAATAAATATTCTTTAGGCATTCCATTGAATTTCGGTAAGAATTGCCATTCTTATAATCTTATTATGTTTTATTGTTTACTTTATAAATGTCGAGTATTATATATAAATTCCAAATATTTTCTACTGCGGAGTGTCTTAACATTAGTACTGTACAGCGTTAGTGTTTTTCTCTTGGTGAAAAGTCGAATTTTGGAAAGTTTTAAGTAAAAAAGCGGGATTCTTTTGCAAAAGCGGGATACAAATATTTAAGTAATGAAGATTTAACTATAGATTTATTTGAGTTTTAAATAAGGCTTTCAGTGGTGATAGATATCAATATAAAATATGTTTAACAATTTAAAACTGTTATTACCACACTTAGGAAAGAAAAATACTTTTTAGAAAACGTATACAAATTTGAACGTAGCGGGATTTGAGCCCGTGCCTTTTTGGAAGCCGCAGGAAAAGCGGACTTTGCCTGTCCCGATCGGGACATTTAATTTTTGGGCTAAATATCGGGACGTCCCGCCTGAACCGGGACATCTGGCAACGCTGGCACTGCATCTGAATGAGCATACTTTGACGACAAATATAGAAGTATATAGAGTCCTGATACACAAACTAAATTATACCTTATTTAAATTAATTTTAAAAAATATTTAATACATATATACTCGTATATGTAGGTATATACAGTTATAATTTAGTACATTGATATATTTACATCTTATTTTGCAGTTTGCTGCGTAAAAATTAAAAAAATGTCGTTTTTATTATTATGAAACTATCATGTGATATGTCAAATTTATAAATATTTGACTATTCCGTGCAAAAGGCAACTATTGCTTGGCAAGCTGCCTGCAACGTTTGATATAAAATATAAGTTTGGAATATAAAATAGTCCATATTTGTCGTAAGTTATTTAGTAGAATATTATAATTTTTTAATACATGCTTAGTAATAAAATATAATATAATATAACATAATATATCGTTTCGCATTAATAATTAGAGGCCGTCGTGGCGCAGCGGCACAAGGCACTGTAACGTCACGGTTGTGGATTCGATTCCCACTCTAGGGGATGAATTATTATTATTTATTAATATTTTCATTCTAGTATCAAACAAAAAGTCTGGTGTTGAGTTTCGTCATTCAACATGCAATGCCTCGAAAAATTCAACGGAAAATGGGATACGGAGTGTCTTAACACTATGTTCCCTCTGCCTATCCTGCTGTGCGCGGGATACAGCGTGAAGCTGATTTAATTCATTCATAATTAAGAAATATATTAATTTAAAACGAGAAAAATCTGAAAAGAATTAAATTTTATAAAAAGGTTTCCAGCGCTATGCCTTCATTATGGTACGAATACAAACAATGCTATAATAAAGCTCATTACGATACCTACACAATGGCGCTCGACGTAATAGTTGGCCCTCGCAGTGGTTTTAAGCCGTAAAAATATTTTCAAAAGTACACTTTTGTCATCTTCACACGCTTTAAGTGATAATTATCTCATTAAATATTTATTCTCATTAATAATTAATTAAGGAAGTCACTTTTAAAAGCATCTACATTTCATCTAAATTAGTCCAGTTTGGTTTAAAAATAAATATTGAGAAGTAATAATTATACTTAAGAAGTTATAACTCTACAATAATATATGCTTAGTAACCTGCATATCCTTTGATTGGGTTTATTTTTATATATTTTTTCCAGCCTCATTTTATATCCCGCATACGGTAGTGTCGGCAGAATAAACCTAGTGTTAAGACCCTTCGTTCCCCACTTTTCGCCGAATTCGAAGCATTGAGTGTTGAGTGGCGGAACTCAACGCCGCCCTTTGTGTTGATAGCAGAGCGAAGAAATGAAAATATAAATGTAAATAAATATTTCACTTCCTCGAATGGGGTTCGAACCCACAACCAGTCGATTTTACAGTCACTCTTTGTGCCCCTGCGCCATGACTGGCCTCTTACAGTCACTCTTTGTGATGAAAATATTAATAAATAATAATTCATTCTCTTAAGTAGGAATCGACACATACTTGTAGTTGTACTTTACACAGTAGTAACAGGTTCCGACTATGTTTATACACTTTAATGGCGAAAAGTACCGTAAAAATAGAGCGAACAAAAATCGATAAAGGCATCTAATATCTATAATAATTTTATATACAGTAAAGCAGATGCTTACAAAATTGAACATCTCTAAACACTGTGGTTGTGTAGATTTTATATAAAAGTACTATGATATATTAAGTATACATTTTATAAAAACTTTTTGAATAGCATGTATACAAAAAGTTGTGATAATCGTAGAGACAATTTTCGATAAAACATAGTATTGGCTATAGCCAATACTATCAATAATACTAGCCCTGTATATGTATAGGATGGACGGTTACTGAACCGTAAAAACTTAAAATCAACTCCTATAAGGTATACTGATACCTAATAGGAGTTGATTTTAAGTTTACTACGTTCAATTTTCTATAAAGTTTTGTTCATCTTATAAATTAGTATAATTATACAATTTTTGTATAAAATTGACTATTTTTGTATTTCTCTATGGCTGAATATTCTTATAACACTTTAAAAGATAATAAAACCATATAGTTATCATTTTAATTGCCACTCCTAATGATGTTTACGTGACTAGTGTATGTTAATATTTGTCCGGTCTAGGAGAACAAATATGATTATCGTTCCGGCAGTAAGCTCGTGTTCTATATCGCTCATGTCTTTGAATATAAACCATAAAATAAATAAATAAATCAGATTCACGCTGTATGCCGCACACAGCGAACAAACGAACCTAGTGTTATGACACTCCGTTCCCCACTTTTCGCCGAATTTTGGAGGCATTGAGGCGTGTTGAGTGGCGGAACCCAACCTTTGCCTCGACACCAAAAGGAAGAAATGAAAATATAAATTTAAATAACTATTTCACTTCTTCGAGTGGGGATCGAACCAACTTTGTGCCCTTGCGCCACGACTGGCTTTTCAGGAATAGAAAACATTTCAAATGAACAATTTAATTATTATTTTATTTTATGCAGGTTATTCTGGTGAAATGGAATGAACCCTACCAAAAACTGGCATCGTGTGATAGCTCCGGAGTTATATTTGTGTGGATAAAGTACGAGGGTCGATGGAGTATCGAATTGATCAACGACCGCAGCACACCAGTCACACACTTTTCTTGGTCGCACGATGGGAGAATGGCTCTCATATGTTATCAGGTAAAAAAATTATATTATTCTAGCTAACGCTGCAGTGGAAGAAAATGTAAATGTTTATTATATCATAAAACATGGATTCTATATATTATGGCGTATATGATATTTATAATAGGAAAAAAAAGAATAAAGCATAATACCTACAAAAGAAAAAGAGGAGAAAACCTATACATATATATACGCATAACCATCTTGTAATTTAAATATTTTATGCAAATTATGAAATGTATGCCAATATCAGCAGCCGAAAGCTTTTACAAATATTACATAATTATAAAGTCAGTAGCGGGGCTCATTAACATCCAGAGCAAAGACTACATTCAAGGTTCTACATCGAACCTGGTATAATTTAATTTACCTTAGTAGATGTTGAAATTGTTATTTAGAGTTAAAAGTAATACTTTTGAACGAATGAATTGGCTTAATTAACAATTTTCATATGGTGAAAAGTGCTTATTAAGTAATTTATTTAACATGTAATACTAATATTTAAAACATAGGTACTTAAAATCAGCTTCACGCTGTATCCCGCACACAGCAGGGTAGGCAGAGGGAACCTAGTGTTGAGACACTCCGTTCCCCATTTTCTGCCGAATTCTGGAGGCATTGCGTATTGAGTGGCAGAACTCAACGCCGCGCTTTATCTCGACACCTGAGCGAAGAAATGGAAATATAAATTTAAGTAAATATTTCATCTCCTTGAGTGGGGATCGAACCCACAACCAGTCGGTTTTACAGTCACACTTCGTGCCGCTGCGCCACGACTGGTCTCAATAGACATAGGTAGACATAGGACAGGTACTTATAACAAAAAATATAAATTATCTACTTATCTAATGAAAACTTTTATAATATATTTTTTACAAAATTGTAGTTATTAAAGAATAGCAATATGCTCAACCTTTACTTTTTATTGGCATATAAGATTATATAACAATGCAGTATAAAATGCTGTGTTATAGCATAACATTCTTTCTGAGTTATTCATAAAGTGAGTAGCCTTATGTCACTCGCTCGAATACCTTTGATCAAAGAGCTAATTAATGAGTAGAGAGATTTTATTTTATAAAATATATTTTACATGTAAGATTTTTTTGCATTAAAATAACATTTTTAATCAAACATTGATTAAAATTTAATTAAAATTATTTATTATTTTTGAAGTTGAACTGTAAAATAATGCCGTTTTATTTAATTTATAACAAATTACACTATGTTAGCAATATTTTCAAGTTAACTAGGTTATTTCGGTGTGGACACTCGGGATAGTGAGTTCTTTTCCCCGCTGTGGTAAGACGAAGCGCATTGGCGAGTTATGTCACCCAACATATGTACGAGTATATGTCTCGAATTAGTCTTAACTTTCCATTTTCTTTGCTATATGGTGTAAAAAAAAATAAACCTAAAAAAATATGTTCTTGAAGGTTTTCCTTTTCGGAAAATATTTTTTATGCATTTCTTACTTCCAGATTGAAATAAAAAAAAGCTTATCTTTTATTATTATTTTTAGAAAAATATAAAAATTGAGAAACTTCGTCGATGAAATTATACACGACTTCGCATGAAAATATAAAAAATAATAATTAGATTGTATCATGTTCTACACGCGGTCTACGTATCTAACTATCTACGCTATAGTAGCTCCGTGAATACACTAATGTAATATGTCTCTTAGAGACGAGAAATATGTCGCTCCAATTTGCTTAAAAGGTTTCCAAGAACTCGGTCGAGCAAAGGAATTTGACACTTCGAAAATAAACACTTTCCATATAAATTATAGTTATAGGTCTCTACTACATCTCGTTAGCTGTGACTTTAACGTCATATATAATATCAGCTACCCTTCATAGCACTAGCCAAAACATACGAATATAAAAAAAAAACATTTTTTTTACAGTCTAATCAACAACAGAGTACAAATATGTATGTTTACCTATTTCTTTAATTTGTAAAATAATTTTGAACATGTAAAATTGATATTTTTTGGTATATAATACCTATGTATGTCGTATTGGCCCACGTTGAGTTTTTCAGGAGCGAGCTGGCGTCTTATCACTTACTTTATCCTGTTCATTCGAATGTTTATATTGGAAATCTTTTAGCTAGAAATTGTAGAAAAATATGATTTTTCACGAACCAAAACTAAATAATAAACATATGTGCTTTACTACGTTCCTCACGATTGATTGCATAGAAATACGGTTTGACCAGATCAATTGTCGCTTATTTGACTTTACCATGATGGCTAATATAGGCGTTCTCTTATTGCATATATCTAAACTAAAAATCGTAACAATTTCAATTTTAGTTTATAGTAATTTCATTTTATAAAATATACTATTTTCCTGTCAGGATGGCTTCGTATTAGTAGGATCAGTCGCAGGTCAGCGGTATTGGTCGTCGATGCTTTCCTTGGATGCTCGCATCACATGTGGATGCTGGACTCCAGATGACAGCCAGGTGTACCTTGGCACTGCGTCCGCTCAACTAGTCGTGATGGACGTCCACGGAGCGATGGTTTCACAGGTGAGGAGAAAATAATATATTTGATTTTAGGGTTTATTTTTTATTTAAAGACTTATTTAAAATACCATTATAGTTCAGTTGTGAAGTGCCATAGTTGTCTTAAAATATGTGAAATTTAATAAGCAAACTTTGACATATCCTCTATATCCTCTATGAACGCCGTATCCGCACATAGCATTTCCATTGGCTCAACACCAGCGCCAGGAAATGAAAATAATCAATATTTAATGTCCTCAAGTAAGAATCGAACCCATAACTTGTCGCGTTTACAGTCGCACTTATGAGCCCCTGCGCCTCGTCTTGCCGGAGATAGATTAGGAGAGGAGATGGGTTATACTAACTAGTTTGAAATAGGTTTTGTATATTAAACAAATTATATAATAGAAAATAAATACATACCTATATAAAATAGATAAACGGAATAAACCAATTAAAACTTACTTCACAAGTTAATTACTGCAAAGCTTTAATACACGTTAAAAGTAATTAAACGTACTTAGGTAATAGCAGCAAAAGCGACGTGTGCCTGTATGAGTTCCTTTAGGACTTAATTAAGGTGTTATACCTTCCTTACTTCCTTTGAAATTGCTTTTCAATATTTATACTCTCCGTTAAGCTTTACCATATATGTAGAACATGTTAGAGGATAAGATAGAAAAAATCTAAAATCGAATAGCATTTTGGAAATATACAGGTCTTTAACCAAATGTACTAAATAGATGTGACACCCCACAAAAGCAATTCCTATATAGCTATTTAAACGAAAGGAAATTTTATTAGGTGCATTGCATACTAAATTTATTATTTTTTACATTAAAATATAAATAACAATAGTAAAAATATTAAAATATTATATAAATAAATTAAATACAACACAATTTTTAAAGGGAAAAATTAAACAATTCAAGGAAACTAATAAAATGTTTCCCTTTCCCTCCGTGGAAATGACTACAGGAACGTGTTTAAGGGGTTACAGATCTTCGAGTGGTTAGACATGTCGGCTTACAAGTGCTTGTTGGCGACATTTTTTTCCATGTGAATAACAAAATACAAAAGTCAAGTGTATAGTTATGACCCTTCTTGTTTTTTATCTACATATATCCATTGCGTCAGACGTTACAATTGAATCATTTTAAATGTAGGTAGGCAGAGGGCACCTCCACCGAATTCTGGAGGCGTTGTGGGTTGAGTGGCTGACCTCAACGTTGCGCTTTGCCTGCACCAGAGAGACGAATTGCAAATATTAAATTACTTCGAGTGGGAATCGAACCAATCACGTTAACAGTCACAGGCTGGAGCCCCAGCTCCACGCTTGGCCACTACTGTAAATGTACATTGTTTATATTTAAATATTCAAAATGGCAAAAATAATAAATTGTAAGTTGTAAACAGTTTAAGCTACCTGGCTCGTAATAAATTTAGTTTCTGGCCGTATTGGTTTTGAATCATTGCCAACCTTCTCTTACGCGCTTGGCGAGTGCTACCACTTTGCCAAATTCGGATTATTTACTACTTTGCCACAGGATTCAATCATTGCTTAATGAAACAAACGAGACGAAAGAAGAAGAAGTCAAAGATTTTTTTTTATTAGATTATTATTTATTAGAATAGAAAAATACTAATACCATCGCGGTTACAGTAGGACACTGTGCCACTGTGCCACAATGACCTCTTTTTATACAAAAGAAAAATGTAATTTGTAAATGAATAAATTATTAAAATTTTACTCTATTCAGGTGCAACTCGTCGCGGAGGGTGGCATAACGTCAATGGCTTGGTCTTGTGAAAAGTTCAAAATGGAGGAGGGAGAGGAGAGTGTTGAGACTAACGGTGGCCACGTATTAGCGGTCGCTCTTGGTAACGGAGAGCTTGTATTGTTGCGGGGACACGACGACGTCAGCCCTATCCGAGTACACACCGGCCTCAGGGGCACCACTCTGGCCATGGAGTGGGCTAATTCGAGAGAACTGCTCGCGGTCGCTGGCACTTTAATTGCTGGTATGTACGGATACGTATGGTAAAATCAAAAAAAAAATTTTTCAATGTTAAAGTTAGATATCGACGTAAATTTTAGTGACATTTGAGTATATTGTGATATGAAATCATGCTAGTCTGAGTCTGACTGGCATGCATGAGGCCAGTCGTGGCGCAGCGGCACGAGGTGTGACTGCAAAACTGACTGGTTGTGGGTTCTATCCCCACTCGAGGAGATGAAATATTTACTTAAATTTATATTTCCATTTCTTCGCTCTGGTGTCGAGGTTAAGCGCGGCGTTGAATTCTGCCACTCAACACGCAATGCCTTCAGAATTCGGTAGAAAGTGGGGAACGGAGTGTCTTAACACTAGGTTCCCTCTGCCTACCCTGCTGTGTGCGGGATATAGCGTGAAGCTGATTTATTTTTTTATTTTTTAAATCATGCTACAGCATTAATAATTTCACACTATAAATTACAATATTTATTTAAGATCCTATTAAATTTCAATTTATGTAACATGTTATAAACAAATATTAAATATATTTTTTAAACTACAAGTATATAAGGCAATTCCACTCTTCGAAGTGTGTGTCCCATTTACAGGTTGTGTGTTGATGTTGCAATTTCAAAACGTAGACACCATATTGTCTGAATTTTTCTTTTTGAGGTATATTTTTCGCTGTGATAAATAGCTGAAGCTTCTACTTACTACTAAGTATGTTTTATACGATGTACTTAGTATTTATACCGTGCTTGTTTATGATCTAACGTGTAATGCCTCTATATCTATGTTATATCCAACTTTATATTAATATCTACATTTAATAATTCTACTAAAACGAGCGCACTTAAATTTAACGTCCTATATAAAAATTTAAGTATACTTTTACATTTATGCGTGTAACATATAACATCTTTCCAAGTAATTATAAGCTGTGTAATTAAATGAGTTTAAAAATGATATCAGCTTTACGCTGTATCCCGCACACAGCAGGGTAGGCAGAGGGAACCTAGTGTTAAAACAGTCCAATCCCCACTTTCCTCTGATTTTTCCAAGACATTGAGTGTCGAATGGCAGAACTCAACGTCGAGCTTTCGACTTGTCGCCAGAGGGAAGAAATAAAAATAATTATAAATTAATTCCGACAAGTGAGGATCGAACCTACAACTGATTACAGTCACACACTTGCCCCTGCGCCACGACGGCTTCAACGAGATACTTACTCAACTTCCTAACACAGTAAACGTAATTAAAAGTGGGTAAACTACAAGTAGTCTCGAATTCACGCGTTTCTCGAGTCTTGTTTAATGTAGCGTCTAATAAAAACTTTATACTTTTTCTTTTATGTAATTCCCCCTGTATTTGAAGAGCTCTTATTATAAAAAAACTAATTAGCAGGATAGGCAGAGGGCACCTGGGGACCTAGTTTTAAGACACTCCATTTTACATAATTCGTCAAAATCTTGAAGCATCACGTGTTGAGTGGCAGAACTCAATGTTTTATACACACACGCACACTACTGTCCCTAGGCTACGACGGCCTGGATAATATCGATATTATAATAATTTAAAATATGACTATCTAAACGTACTTTTTTAATCTGGTGATATTTTAAAATAATAATAAGGTACAAATGCAAAATACAATATAAAATTAAAATTATTGAGAATTCAACAACATACATAAATGTAAAAGTATCTACAAAGGTTGCCATTTTTAGAGTTCCTCACTCAAAGGGTAAAAAAGGAAGTCTTATATAAGATCATTTTGATCATTTGGCTGACTCTGTCCGTATGAAGACCATTGATCTCTAGATCGTGTTTAGATATCAGAATGAAATGTATATTAAATATTGAAGGTTCCTTGAAGCAAAGTAAAAATCAAGTTTCTAATCAAATGGTATAAGTATTTATATATCGATTTCGCTGTATTTTGTATGAAATTTGCTGCGTAATCAAAACTTGTAGAGTACTTCCGTGGACATGAAGAGAAATGTCTGAAAAGTAACATATAATTTATTAGTATTTTATAGAAAAAAATAATTATCATTTCATAAAAAATATACGCCCGCAAACTTATATTTGTCATTTTTTATAAATTGTACTTCCCGTTGACCCACACTCCCGAAAATGGTACGGAAGCCTTGATGGTGAGTCCGACTCGCACTTAACCAGTTTTAATACTTTAACTCTGCTATATGACTTCATATATGAATAGCGTCATTAAGTCGCGCTCAGTATTACAATTTCCCACTAACTAAAGTGACGACTGGTGAAGGATACTTTTGTACGTTGCAAATGTAATGAGGAGCTTGTATAATGGAACGACGATCATATAATTATATATACATTAAAATATGTTACAAAACACATATAACTGTATAATAAAATTATTTCGCCGAGCATTAAATCATTAAATATGTCTGCGCGCGTACTTCTAAAGAGTTTTGAAATGGCTTAAAGTTTGCAATTATCTTAAATTATCTTTTGCGTATTAAAATTACTAATTCATAATAATATTATTTTTAATACATACAAAAACAAGTGTGAGTCGGGTACGATCACCGGGGGTTCGGTTTTTCTGAAATTCAAGCTTAGCTTAGTCAGAGCCCTTTCATCTGATATTTCACTCGAACTAAGCTTAGGCTTTAATACCAAATTTTACCCCCCCTTTTACAGCTATTATATTTAGGATTTAACTACAAATCCATAGTTTTCATATTTTTCCCTAAACTAGTAATACTTGTAGATGCTAGATGTCAAATATCATAATTCTAGATCAACCAGAAGTACCCTATGAATTTTGTTTTCCTTTATAGTGTCGAAATACGAATTTTTTGCCATATAAGCGGCTATATCTTTTTTTTTTTTAATAAATATAGAAATACGATTTTTTCAAGAAATCGAGGGACCGTAGATCTAAGTATATAGTTTGAATTTCAACTCGATATCTCTAAACGTTTCTGAGATAAAGGCCTTAATAGACAAACAGACAGACGAACGAATAACAAAGTGATCTTAAAAAGATTCCTCTTTTAATTAAAAGTTACGGAACCCTAAAAATGTGTTATAACTAATAAATTTCTTTTTCGTTGTTCACAATAAAAATATATATATACAATACGCAATAAAACCTATTTTACGTTAGTAGATTTATCTATTTTCTATAATTTATAGAGCCAAATGAACCAGAGGACGCACCGCCATATAAAAACGTCGTAAAGTTTTATTCGGACACCGGGGCACTTATTTACACCGTCCCCATTCCGTACACCCAAGTGAGTACATTCATTCTTTATTGCACGCCAACAATACAAGAAGCCGTGAAGACGTTTTTGTTATAAAATGTAGAGTACTTAATATAATACTTCTTCTTGAGTTTGAATAGTAAAGATTTTATAATGTTTGTGTAAAGCAAATTTTTACACTTAAAATTTCTTTTTTATTGCAAACTTAAACAGACTTAAACAGTCTTAAATATTCTCGTTAATTATTATGTTATTTATTTCAAATTTAACATATGTACATATGTATACAACGTTTCCCGTCTATCTAGTCTAGGAGTTTACCTTTTAAAGTAAATCATTTTATTAAAATTATTGTTTTTTACATTTAAACAATAGACCTCCACCTGGAAATCAATTTAGAAGTATCAATTTTATGTTACGATGTTACATGAGTTCTCTACTATAGTCTCGAGTGACTGCGCTGACCTGGGGTCACGCAGCGCGACGTTTGTTCGTCGGAGCCGGGGGCGCCGTGTGCACAGCACGGGTGTGGCGAGTGGTGGCGCCTCTTCAACTGCTGGCGCGGGTTCGAGCAGCTGCAGCATTGAGACATCCCAGATTAGCTGCGAAGCTACCTTTGCCTCCTCGGTTGCAGCCTGCTTTAGCGAGCCTATTTGCGCACACTATTCGAGTATGTTATTTACAGTTTTTTATATAGGAAAACACTTGAAATTTATCAAATTTCTTGGTACATTTAGAAGCAAGAAAGTTAAATACATACGCGTTAAATACATACACGTTCGTTTTTTGTTAAATTATGTAATTATACATTATATAATCTAACAAAACATAAAATATCGTAAGACTTTTATTTAAATAATAATCAAATTGCTGCTAAATTGAAATAAACAATATTATTTACTTACACATTACAGCGCAAAATTACGGTAACAACAATTTTAACTGTTTAGTTATTCATCGAATACTTTAAAATAAAGCCTATTTAAACCTAATGCAGTTGCCAAGTTACTTTAACAGCCTCTTTGGCACACCACCAAATCCTAACAGTACATATACATTGTTGAATTTAGCCACTATTGCATTAAGTGTTGTGCACTTTATCGATAGAAAAACGAAGTAAATATTATAGAGGCGTCAAAGTTAAAGCGCAAAGAGGATAATATAATCTATATAATCAAATTAAAAATAATCTTTATTGTTCCTTGCTTTGTGAAAGTTTTAAATTAACCTTTCGATTTAGGTTAAACTCAATTCGATTTATTTATACAATGTGAACGTGCATTGATCGTAACAGGTTTATATCTTGTTGCATACGAAATTACTAAACGATTTTTTATTACTTTTAATGTAATTATTGCCAATTAGTATTATTTTAAAATATATTAAAATATTTGAAAAAAAAGATCATGAAGCTGCTATAAAATAAATATTTTTTCAGTGCAATGTTCCCGAAACAAACGAGCTAAGGCGTTTTGTGTCGCGCCCGCCTGCCGCCGGGGGCCGCCTGCATTGTACCATGTTGCGTCACGACGATGAGGAAGCTGGAGCCTACACGCTGTATCTAGAGCACCTCGGTGGATTAGTGCCGCTGCTTAAAGGACGAAGAACTAGTAAAATTAGACCAGAATTCGTTATCTTCGATCCTCAAGCAGAAGGTACTTTGTGGCAGTATTCTGTTAATTTTAATATTTCTTGGAATATTTGGGCATAAAAATGGAGTGGCAGAACTTATCGTCACGCTTTTTGTTATCTTGAAAGATCATGGAAATTAAAAAAAAAACAATCCTTCGAGGGGGAATCGAATGCAAACCCGTTGCTTTACAGTTAGAAGCCATTGCACCACGAAGCCTAATATTATAGTGTCATACGCTTTGAATATTATGTAATTCATGAATTAAAACGTTGCAGAAGGTATATCAAGTATAACAAGAGAATCGAGCAGTAGTAGCAGCGGCGCGGGCAGCACGTCCAGCAGCGGCAGCGGGGGCAGCATCGGCGGCGGCATAACGTCGCCGCGCCCGCCGCGCACCCCGCGCGCGCCCCGCCGCGCCCCGCGCCCTCCGCCGCCGCACGACGACTCCTGCTCCTCGGATACGGAGAGAGAAGAAGGTTTTGTATTATTTAATGTTCGCTCGCGTCCGTTGATATGGTTTTATTAGTAGATTTTTTATAATAAACTAAAATTTATTATTTTTAACATTTTTTAAAAAGTTATTCCACACTTAAGAAAGAAAAATACTTATTTAGAAAACGTATAAAAATTTGAACGTAGCGGGAATCAAACCCGCGCCTCCTGGACACCGACCTGGTCGGTTTCCAGGCGGTGCGAGTTCAAAATGTTTATAGGTTTTCTTAATTATTATTTAAAATTTATTAGATTTTTTTGTATGTTAATATTATTTTATAGGGTGCTCTGGGTCTCCAAGGTTGCAAAGACGTCGACGAGCTCGTGAAAGACGAAAAACACGTAATTCCACCGATAAAGATGAGACCCCTGATGAATTAGCGTATATAGATTCCTTGCCGGAGGTAAATATTTATATCACTTGTTGTATAATTTCAATATTGACCATTTCAAAAACTTTTGAAAATTTTCAGGATGTGCGGTTAGTTGAGGTCACTTCTAATATATGGGGAACGAAGTTTAAAATGCACGGTTTGGCTAAAAACGTTCCGGCCAATCTTGGACAAGTGACATACAAAACTTCTTTACTACATCTTCAACCGCGTCAAATGACGCTTATGATTACAGAACTGCGAGATGACTACCCGGTAGGACCAGATCCCAATTTTAATCCAAATATTTTTTCCGAAGATGAAGAGGAAGTATTTCAACCCAGTGAAACTGATTCTCCATCACATATGAATAATAATATAAGAAAAAAATTCAATCCTTCCATTATGACTGACAGATTGACTAATACTAATAATATAATAAATAGTTCTGAAATATATTCGCCAAATAATAATTCGAATCCAGCGTTAGCGAGGGCCGAATCTTACGATGAATTTCCTTATATTGATACAAGTGAATTAAATAATATGTCAGAAAACGTGTTTAATGCCAACTCTGTGAGGCATCCAACACAAAGCGCCGAAAGGCGCGTTAGTAATACAGCAACTGTGTCTAATCGCCACGCAATATCACCCTTAAGATGTGAAAGTTCCGTACCGACGTTACAATCCCCAAAGAATGCCGTAGCGCCTACAGATATCATATTTGAGCGACCCTCGCCTCAGACTGTCACGTGCGGAGGTAGAGGAGATTTTTGTGGAGGCCGGACTGATTATAGTGTAAGAGATAATGCATCATTAAAAGGAAATTTGTCCAATATTGATCAACAGTTTAATTTAAATCTTAGTTTAGAGCCTAGTAGACAAGTAACTATTAAAAAATGCGATAACCATATTGCAGATAATTGCCTTTCTAAGCTGCGAAAGAATATTTGTAATCGAGGTGAAACGTCTTTTGAAATGAATACCAGAATACTAAAATCGTTGTGTAACAAAAACTACGAACACGAAGTTCATCCTGATGCCATGAACAAGCGCACAGAAACGTTAAAAAATTTGCAGAAAAGTGAAGATCTCAAATATATTGACGAAGAGACTCCAGTCGAAACAAACATAAGCAATTTAACTGACAAAGTTCGAGAGGGAAGAGTACAAAGAACAACTACTGTAGTCCCAATCAGCCCCGTCTGCGCCAGTATACCAGTGTACGACACTATGACGCGGAGTTGCAGCGTTGGATATTTAGATCTAGTTGATCCACAAGTTTTACACGCACAAGTTAGCTTAACAGCTTTACGTGGAGATCCACCTCGGCGCCTTATACTAGTTAATAACAAAAGACAGCGGCGCCCAAGACGGTATTATAAAAACAGCGATGCTAAACAAATAGAAAATATTAAAACACCAAGTTTAAGAAAGTGTGGTAAGTCGAAAAGTTTGGATTCTGGTGAATTATCCATTACCGCGGAAAAGACTAAGAAACAGACAAAAGTAGAATTGAACGAGAAACAAAACACCGACGCGAATTCCAGCAGTCATAATAGTACAGGTGATGACAACAGCGGTAACAGTACAGAGGAGGGCCGAGGACGCCGACCACGGAGGGACTATCCGTTGTGCTCGACATGCAGGCACGTCGTGGCCTGTGAGCGCCGCGACGCCGACGCGTCATACGTGTGCGCGGCGTGCCTGGCGAGCCCAGCGTCGCCGGCGCCGCGCGCGCCTCCGCCCCCCGCGACCGACAGCGACTCCGACTACAGCAAGTATTATAGTTAGTAGTAGATGCTTTTTCTCATCCGTCTCCTCCATACTTCAACGGTGAGATAAATGCGGCTACGAATCCGCAGCTAGGTGATATAGACTTGTGCACTCAGCTTCGCAAACACGCATGTGGCTTTGCGGATTAGCCAATGTTCATTGAACTGCGTTGGCACAAAACTGTAGACTTGAAAGCGAAGAATTCACACAAACTTACTCCAGTGTAAATTGCCACCCTAGAGTAATTGAGACATGCACATATTACAGGTTTTTAATATAGAAGTGTAATAACTATTCTGTTAATAGAATGCTTATTAATAAAAAGAATGTTTGAAGATATGAGGTAAAAACTGTAAATTATTATATTCGTTATAACCTACAAGTAACTTATGGCTAGATAGTTAGCTTTGAGCGTATTGTTAAGGATTACGTAGCTGTACCTTAAGGTACTTCAGTTCCTTTCATATCTTGAATTTATTAAACATAATGATAAATATATAATTTCTTATTAAAAGAAAACAATATAATAGGTTCTTTGGAACAACTGGCCCTACGCTTGCTGGCATCCCGCTCGTCCAAGAAGGCGGGCGGCGGCGCGGCGGGCGGCGGCGCCGTGTCGCGCGAGAGCAGCTCGGCGCCGGCGTCGCCGCGCCTGGCGCGCTCGGCCGCGTCGCCCGCGCCGTCGTCGCCCGCGCCGCGCGCCGCGCGCCGACAGCGGTACTCCTCTGCGTCGCCTATTAGGTATGCTCACCTGCCACTTGCGGGATTACGTGTGACAAGTAATGTAAACTTACTCTCTTTACATTGTATGTGCCGTACTTTCAGCGTCTCTCAGTGGAGAGAAAAGTGGAGATTTAACAGTAGGTCGTCTCTGCCTATACTGAAATATGGGGATAAGGCATGAAGTTAACGAAAAACAAAACATACAAATAAGATGAATAATATACAGGAAGGAAGCGTTAGCGCTCCTTTTACGGGAACAGCGTATAGGGTAAAATATTTTAAACCCATATCTAAAGAAATTAATCAAGATACCTTAACAGTTAAGACGTAGGATTTTTTTTTCATTTCACGATGTTTATCCATACCTGTATTTCGTGTGACGTAGTTACGCATAGAAACCTGTTGGTTTCTCGTGTGTACGTTGTTACGTAAACACATGCTACTACAAAAATACTACTAAAGGTAATACAACTTTGAACTTTGTCGCCAATACCTACGACTCGATTTCGGAATGAAGCGTATGCGGCGGTTTTCCTTTGATAGGTTTTGATATTCCACGTTAATTTTATTATTTATCTTATTTAATAAAATCACTTTTTGATTTTTGGAAAAAAAATATTGTTAGGCTTTTATAGAGTTGTTAAATCTATGGTTTCATTTAAAGTGGTGCTGACAAAAACACTCTGTATTAGTTATACCATCTTATGTATCACTTGATTCGCTTTTCGCTCGTTAAATTTTTTTATTGTATTTACATACAAATTATAGAAGATCTTTATATAAACTGTAGTCGATGTGTTATTCTAATGCATAAGCTATGTCAGTAGTTTTTGCAGGGACAATCATCCATCCTTACAAACTGAATGTTAATGTGTGTCTGTGTTATTGTATGTACTGTAGCCTATTATTCCGATGCGAAATTAGAACAAACATTCATTCTAACAAACTTTCTCATTTATAATATTAGTAGGATATAAACCTTCCTTCAAAGAGAAACATGTCTACATTTTAATTAATAAAGCTATTATTATAAACAAATATTGTAACTGCAGGCGGGAGTTTTTTTTAATAGCTTAATTAATATATTTTTTCAACATTTCAAATATATTTGTAACTTTCAGACAGCTGCTAAATTCACCTCTTCTAAATCGACGGAGAAATAAGAAGTTGTCGGAAAGCTCTGACGATGAGTACTCCAATGGATATAATGAAGTTAACAGTAAAAATTATAGGGATCTTGAGAGTTTTCAGAAAGCTCAACTTAGGAATAAGGTAATTTAACATAAATATATTTTAATCAAGTCCATTATGTAGTGTAATAACGAGACGGTTGTGGGTTTAATCCCCACTCGGGGGAATGAATTATTATTTATAAATACTTTTATTTCTTTGCTATGAACCCAGGGCAAAAGTACGGCGTCGAGTTCCGCAACTCAAAACACAATGCCACGAAAAATTCGACAGAAATTTCAGAATGGGATGTAATATTAGGTTCCCTACCCTGGTATGCCTACCCTGCTGTGTTGCGGGATAGAAATCAATCTAATTTGATGAATCCTCTAGTATTAACGTATTACTTACAATAATATTAAAACTGTGCTTACAGCTTAAGCGTGCTGGTGGTACCATAAATACGGCTACGTCTTCAAATGCGCCGGAGAACCGCAGCACTCGCCGCCAGCTCGTTATGCATAACAAAGCGCCGATGTGGAACGAGAACAGCCAAGTGTACCAACTCGACTTTGGCGGACGGGTCACTCAGGAATCCGCTAAGAATTTTCAAATTGAATATCACGGAAAGCAGGTATGAGGGTCGATCACATCAAGCTAACTGTAAATAAAAGTAAATTGTCATTTCTCTTTAAAGTATAAGAAAAGTCGAAAATTTATACTGCGACAGAGACACGTTCTTAAAGATTTAAGGATACGATATAAAATGCACAAAGCTTACCACTTACCTACTTACCACTAAAAGTGATCTCTTCAAAGAAAACCATCGAAATTCCGAAAGGATCTACATACTTACATACATAAACAATACATAAAATGTACATACATATATACAAATATTAATATATATACATATACTTATTTGTAGGTGATGCAGTTTGGACGGATCGACGGAAACGCCTACACCCTCGACTTCCAGTATCCATTCTCCGCCCTTCAGGCGTTCGCCGTCGCGCTAGCAAACGTTACCCAAAGACTGAAATGAGCACTGGCCGTCACTTACAGCAAGCGGCTACGATCCTACGGTTTTTATAATCGTTGTGGTGCATAAATTTGTGTTAAAATCATCGCCCGGCTGTAGGAGTGAACAATAGAACGGACTGCATTTTGTGAAGTTTAATCAATCTTTGTTTTTTGGTTTATTTATTTAAATATTCATAATTAGTATTTAGAATATTCCGATAAAGTGAAGTCAAGTAAGTACTTACAGTCCAAATCAATCAGGAATAAAAGGATAAACTCACGAAGGCGACGAAATCGTCCGAATCTCTTCTACTGTATTCATTGTATTACTTTAAAAAAAAATTGTCTTGTACTAAACAGTACTGATTGTTATTTTGTTAGATAGTTATATCTCTTATAAATTACATGGCAACATTAATATATATGATGGATGTAAATAGTTTATTGTAATATTTAATAGCTAAAACTTATTTCATAATAGTATTTAAAGATTAGAGTAATTCATTTTGTCAGGTATTTTTACACGGGCGTAGATAGCTTAGTAAAATAAATGTCTCAATGCGAAATTATAAGAACAAAATGCTTTGTTGTCATTGGGACCAGCAAATGGAAATAAGTAAATAATAAAAATGTCTTATTTTAGCTAATTTTTGAAGAAATAATAATGGTATATTTTTCAAATATCCTCGTATCTAATATGGTATTATAATTTTGCCAAATAATAAGTAAATCTGCAGTGGAAGATGTTACGACACTACAATGTACTTAATCTACAGTGGCCTTCCTAATTTTGTTTGAATTAATGTAAGATAGAGATCATTTAATATTGCCGCAATATAACGATATTGTATTGCTGTCACTTAAATATGAAAATAAAAATTATTTAAATGTTATTGCACTGAATTCATTGTTTTATATACACCGTGTTTATAGTTTATTATAAAAAAAAGGTAGTTATATTCACTCATTATATATATTTATATAATATTTTGGCCTATAGATGTTAAGGCATAAACAAACTTTATGTGGTCCTTCTCACATTTTATTTAATATTACACTTAATGTTATAATTATTATAATTTAAATGGTTTTAGTAATAAGTATTTTGGAGAAATGCAATGTGTCTGTCTGTAGGTGCATGTTCGTTGTAGTATATATTATTATTGATCACTTTAAGCTAATAAAACCTACAAGTTGACAAGTTATATTTCCGTTAAGTCGCAACTCCTTTATAACAAAATATCATTAGAATAATTATTAATAAATGTCTAGATAATACATTATAATTTATATGAGTAATAAGATTTTCTAAGATTAAAATCTTGTTTCACAAAAGCATAATTAATAAACCTATTTTTTGCAATAGCTATACGGTAGAAATATTTTAATTATATATGTACTACCTTTTATATTTAGCTCCCTAAATGTCGTGTGTTGAACATTTTTTTATAACTATATACATATCTTTGGTTAATTACTATCGGGTAAGTTTTGTCAATATTTTGTTTAAATATTGTGTCTTAAAAGGTACCTCTGTCACAGTCACATTCCAGATAAAAATATTCAATTTGATATCTCACTAAAAAAAATTTTTTTTTTTTTCTTGACACAGCGTATAGATATTATTATATAGTTTTTTCAAAGTATCAAAAACCTTTACGTATAAATATTAGATTATGCAATATTTCTAATAGCCTCTTGAGCACTGACTATCAAAATAAACTGCTGTTTATCGTACGGCAATATTAACTTTGTTGAACTACTTTTTAATTACATTACTGTTAACAAGTCGTGGCTGCTCTGAAGTAAGGTAAGAAAACAATTAAATATAAAAAAAATGTTAAATCAAGTTCACGCAACCATTTACAGACGATTTTACTACGACTTGTTGACCGTACTGTATTATTAGAAAACGATTACGAAATAGCTTTTTGGATGCTACAAGCATTTGTTTTTTTTTCAACTTTATTCAGAGGCAACGGTTGATATTGTTCTGACATTAGATTTTATTGAACATTTAAAATTTTTCCTGCTCTCATTGAGTTTAAGACTGCACTTGTTGTAAATACGTGTTAAGTTATAATATTGTCGTGTTAATCCAGTAATAATTTGATATACTTATTAATTTTATAAATTAAATAAATATAATATTTTCTGTGTTAGCTAATAAATGTGATGTAAGAGCTAGTGATTTGTTTTGTTTGCTCAATATATTTGGTTTTGTTAAGTACTTGGATTTTGTAACTGTTATAAATCCGAAAGCTTTTTTATTAATCTATCGGTTGTACTTATATACCTATAGTGAAAATGTGTAAATAAAACTATTCTCTGAATAAAATAACTTGTTTTATTACAAAAATATAACATCATAAGACTCATTTTTTGTAATTTAAACTGCCTTGGACATAACAATTTCCACTAACCACAATCGATTTTATGGTATAGTAATGGTGACAAAAAAATAGTAAATTAAAATTTTATAACGAAATACATTTAAATAATTATCAAATCAAATCAGATTCACTTCGTATCACGCACACAACAAGGTAGGCAGAGGGAATCTAGTGTTAAGACACTCCGTGCCCCATTTTCCGCCGAATTTGGGAGACATTGCGTGTTGAGTGGCGTAACTCAACGCCGCTTTTTGCCTCGACACCAGAGCGAAGAAATAGAAATATAAATTTTAATAAATATTTCATTTCTTCGAGTGAGGAACGAATCCACAACCGTCGCGTTACTTGTGCCCCTGGGCCACGACGGCCACTATTTTCATAAATTTTAATATCCTTACAATATTTATGAGTTTTTACTATTAAAAGTATGACTTGCAATTTGAGTAACTGACTTCCATTTTCAATAATATAGCAATATATTATTATTTATTAATGCACTCAATTTAAAATCATTCCCGAGTGAACAATGCGCAAAGTTCAGAAAACAACTTCATTGCGGCCACGACTTGTTGACCATACTGTACTTGAAATATTTTAACTTACACGTGTTTAAATACGTGTATATGTGTGTTTAAGTGAAAAAATATAGATAAAAAACGACTTCATATTCCGTGGATTCACCGGACAGGTGTGTGAGAGCGTCTTTGGAGAATAAAAGGAACTCTGTCCTCGGTTTAAATTAAATTTAAAGGGAAAAGGCCTTGAAAGCCCCCCATTTAAATTTAATTAAGGCCAACACCGACACCAATTTGCAATGATAGGATCATTTAATACATGGAAATGGTAGGATCATCTAATGCAATCAAGTATTTTCTAGAAATGGACTAATAATAGTGTTAGATAGGCCGATGGTTTTTAATAGGATATAGGAAGATTTCGCTGTTATGCCTCTCGCTGATATTTCTACCTACAACGTTCACAGTACCTACTTATGTATTTTAAAATTAAAAAAAGTCGCTGCTATATTTTGTTTGTTTTCTTAAGTATTTTTTTATTTTTCTCACTAGCGAAAACGTTTGACATACAATCACGTACAAGAAATATATTCATAACAATTTGATGACTGTGCCTTTATTTAATTTTTTTCTATTTATTTATCAGCTTCACGCTGTATCCCGTACAGAGCAGGGTAGGCAGACTTAGTGTTAAGAGACTCTGTTCCCCACTTTATGCCGAATTCTAAAGGCATTGCGTGTTGAGTGACAAAACTCAACGCCGCACTTTTGCCTCGACACCAGAGCGAAGAAATGAAATATAAATTTACTTAATGCAGTGATAAAAAATTTAGATTTAAGAAACATTATTATATTCATCAACAGCTATAAAGATGAGTGGAGGACATTGAGCTAAGGCATATTTTATTTAAAGTATATTTCTTTTTAATCACTGTCGCTACTCTGTCCGGGAACATAATCCTCATCATCTTCATCATCCTCATCAGAAAGTTCAAGGTCATCAAGGTCTTGGAATAATGATTCATCTACTTTAACAGCATCACCTAAAAAGATTTTTAGTATTAGCAATGATTGTAACCTGCATATAGAAGTATGGGAAGTAATATTAGTAAAAGTGAATTTTATGTGTACTAACCATCTTCAAGGAATTTGAGATCAGACTCATTTAGAGTAATATCCCTTAAGAACAATTCTTTTCCTGTTAATTTAGTTTTGTCCTTGGACTCCTTTTCCCTCTTTGCTGGAATACCCATATCAATCTCAAATTGTTTTCTCCATGCTAGAAATGATTCCACTGTAACTCTTGTCCCTTCGAACCTTTTCTGCAAGTTAATAACATTTACACAAAAAATAATAGAATAGAATCTTATCTAGGTGAAAGAAAATCAAAATAGATTTTTAAAGAAGCTTTTCCAATTTTCTGTTTAATTTAAGATATAATAATAAAAAATAAATTAATAAAAAGAATAAATTAAAATCTAATCTAACATTATTTATTGCCAGATTATTATTAGAATATTCAATTACTTAATGGTATAGTATATGAAGCATTTCAGAAAAAGAATATGATGTTTTTTTGTTAATGATCTGTAGGCTTTTTTATAACTATGTATCATTCATATAAATAATTAAATAGTTACTATGTGACCTTGTTTAAAAATGTTTCAGTCTACATTTTCATGATAATATGTATATTATATTATAATATTATTTTGTTTATTAGTAAAGCAAAAAAAAATTCTATGTTTACCAATTCTGCCTCCTCTTCTGCCTTCTTTTTGGCTAATATCTTTTCTTCCTTTTCTTTCTTTATACTGTCCCACTTTTCATTGAGCCACTCTTGACCTGCTGACACTAATGTAAATACCATTACCATGCCTAAATTTTCCTGACCCTGAGAATATATACTTATTTTATTTAAAAGGAAAATATGGCATCAAAAGGTATTAAATAGTGTATAATATTTATGTATTGTTCAAATTAATTTGATTATTTATTTTAAAGTTATAGCCATCAAAGTGCTGCGGCACTACATTTTACTGTGAATGTGAGGGCTGTAGGTTTAATTCCAATTTAATGGCAAGTGAAACATTTTAATTTCTTCACACTGGTAATGACAATGTAGTGTTGAGTTCTGCCACTTAACATGAAATTTCATCAGTATATATCTTTCAAATATCTGGAAAATTGAGTGGAATATGGGTAATGGAGTGTCATAAAACTAAATTCTCTCAACTTATCCTGCTATATGTAGGATACAATGCAAATCTACAAAAAAAATTATCAAAAATAACATTTACTTGTTCCATAAGATGCTTATAGAGTTCATCTTTGTCAACTATTTCATCAAAACTTTCGTCAGTCTCTATTTCCAGGATTGGTAATTCTTCAGGATATTTTGGAGTATATGTAAATAATAACTGACAAGCTAATCCTTCGCCTTCGTCATATTCTTCAGATTTTATACCTATGCCAAATTTATGTACTGGTTCTGCCTGTAAAACTAAAATATATTTAAAATAATATTTTACTTTTTATTAATAACATATTTAATACATATACTTAATATTTATATTTACTTTGCATATCACCATAGTATATGGAATCTAGGGCTTCTACTTCACTTGTTTGCTCATATTTGTAATCCATATTTTAATATTGGACACAGTTAATTGTGTTATTTTGAACAATTAAATATAGAAAAACATAACCAAATTGTCAATATAAACTAAGAGGTTAGATCCGTGAACGACATAATGACATTTCACTAAACATCGATAGATCGAATATACTGAATGTAAATTTAAAATGATTTATTCCTAAAAGCATCGACTAGATACGGCTTATTCGATTTGTGTTTTATCAAAAATATCAGCGGCTACAGTTTTGATTTTATTTTATAAGAAATTTAATACTATATTTACTTATGAAAAAAGTATTAAATGTCATTGTTTTATGTATGTGTTACCGGCAATCTGTATAATTTCGGTGTCCTAACGGCAATGTATAAAAGTTAATAATTGAAAGTTTTAATAATAACTTCCTTATAATAATAATATTTTAAATAATAATAATTTTGAAACATAAAAACCTCGACTGCATAAAAATAAAAAGAAAAACAAGCCCAATAGGTTATTAAAAATTAACAGGGACCATTTAAATTTTGCGGGATTGCTGGTAAAAATTTAATTGGTTGAAGTATTAATTATAAGTCCCGACTGTTAATCCTAATAAACTATTGGGTTTTTTTTTTAGTTTTACGCCACCAGGGTTTTTGATTTAAAAAATAATTTTTATTTTTACATTTTCGTTAGGATAAAGAATTAATAAGATTGCGAAATTTTTCGTTTTATAATGTTATAAAACGATTCCTTAAAGGTTACAGAATAGATTATGATGCTGCGTTATTGTGAAATAATAATAATAAGTGGCAAGTTGGGAACGGAGTGTCTTAGCACTAGGTTCCCTCTGCCTACCCTGTTCTGTGCAGGATAAAGCGTGAAGCTGATTTCTTATTGTATTTTTGTTAGTATTACGGCAATAATAATCATGATATACCTTGTTGAACTTCTTGAGTTGAGCCCTTTAATTTGATGAGATCTCGAATCCAGATGCTACTACTTGATTTTGCGTTGTATATGGTCAGCTCCTGTTGACCACACTGAGAGTGAATGGTTTAGCGATGTTGCGAAAAATGTGAAAACATTACACCACTAAGTCACTATAAGTTAGTCGTGGCGCAGGGCACAATGTGTGACTGTAAAATAGATTAGATAGAGAAACTGGAGAACATTGTGACTTAACACTAGGTTCCCTTTTGCTACTCTGATGTGTGTGAGATATAGCGTGAAGCTAAGTTATTTATTTATTTTATGAGATCAATAAAAATAAGCGTAACTGACGTGAGATGTGCAATCCCTTTTGTTAGCAACTGTAAATGTCCTGGGTCAAGCAACACAATTCTACGATGCCCTTGACTCTGGATCGCTACCAACATTTGACAACATGTGTAACATTCCTATCATACAAGTCCGGATATATCACAAAACTATCGCCACAAAACTATCACCCAATAACATGCTCACATACCAACTATAAGCTTCTTACATCTGTTCAGAGTAAAAAAAATCTCCGAACATATTTTCAATATCGTCTGAACCGATAAGAACAAACAGGGTATATTTCAGGAGGAAGACAGTCTGAGTCCGTTATGGTTTTATTTAGCTCTAAATCCACTTAGCACTTTGTAGAGGATTCAGTTTAGACTTTAGACTTGCTCTATCTTTTAGTTCTATAGAACGATCCCATTCTATTATTACTGACAGGTATATTGTTACCAATAGATCTGAGATAGTACTAGTAGACCGAATGACGCACCGCGCTGTTAAAGTTGATATTACTATCCCACATGATGACAATCTCGTAAAAGACGAAAAAGAAAAATTATCTAAATATTTGGATTACTGCCATGTGAGATGTCATTTGTCAATGCGACTATCATTGTGCCGATAGTGGTTTCAGTCATCGGTTTAATAGCAAAAAGCCTCGAACTCGAATAGCTTAAGAGGTTATCGCTTAACTGTTGGATGAAGAAATGAATGCAGAAGGTACTTTTACTTGAGACAGCGCGTATTGTGACGAGGTTCCAGAGAGATCTGGTCTTCTGGAGCCATAGCCACCGATGATGGATTGTTATCGGAAGAGTTTTTTTTTAAATATTTTTTAATGTATTTGTATAACCATTTATGTTTAAAAATGTAAAATTTAATCCTCCTATATAAAAAAATATATATAATATAATCCAACTAACAAAAAGTTAGTTGGATTTAAAAACACAAATTGAGAAAGTAAATATCGTCTGAAAATATCGATACGTCCAAGAAATAATATGGATATGGATATCATTTCTTTGACATATCGATATTTTTAGACATCCATATGACATTTGTTGTCTTTTATAGGAATAAATGGAGTAATACAATTAAAAACATTGATTGTTATTTGTATTTTGTCAGCCTATAATTTTTAATCTACTACAAATTGATTATTGACCTCAACTAAACTGAAAGTGACGAAAAAATATAAAAATTTTATAGCTGTCTTTCAGTCTTAAAATATGGATACGCCTTCATTAACATCAACGGATGCCAATGAACCTAAAGATTCTATGTATGTTTAACTTTAAATGATGATTACAACTGTTTAATTAGTTTTAGTTTATTTGGTCTAATGTATAAAATTTACTTTTCAGAGTGGTTAACTCTAAAAACATATTAGAGACCGATTATAGTGAATTGCAACAACAAGTTATAGCTAATTTTGAAAAGCCTAATTTACCAAATGTTAATGTACCAGAAAAAATAGTAATATGCTTAGATATATGCTATGATGACCAAAATTCAATCTTTAAACTTGGAGATGGAAGTACCTACACGCCTATAAATATGTTAAAGCGTGTTCTAGATTTTTTTATACATTCAAAACATGCAATCAATAAGAAATCTGAATATGCTCTTATAGTAATGAAAGATAAAAACCCTTGCTTTCTTCAAAATTTCACTAATAATGTAAAAGAAATCATAAATTCTATTGACTATATTAGTCCTGAAGAAAGTAAAGCAGAAAATTTTAACTTTCGCAAAGTTTTGGAAATTGTAAAAGAAGAAGTACAAGTTCCTGAATATAAGCAGTCTGAATGCATCATACCTCCACCTTACATTGTGCGACTGCTAGTGCTCTATGGTAGATCTAATTGTATTCCTGTGATTGAAGAGGAGGATCCTTATTTTAACTTTTTAAAGAAACAGCCATACTTTTATATTGACATATTATATGCACATGAAGAAGATTGTGCTCTGTATAAATGTGAGGAAGTATATTATGCTCTTCAAAATCTGGATGATGGTTATTCTTATGTATTTGAGGTTTCTAAAAATGCTACTAAAATTCATGACTCCATAGCTAAATTACTTGCCCATCCATTACAAAGGCCTTTACAGAAAAACACTGATTACTCATTTGGTTCAAAGTATTAAAATATATCTTGCAGCTGTATTACTAAATTTATTTTATTTCCCAAACATTACAAATTCCATTAAATTACACTTCTAATGTGTTCTTGCATTATAATTATTAAATAAAATGTATTATTGGTTTACAGTGCTTACTTAATAATAAATAGAAATAAATATTGATGAATATAGGTAAAAATTTAATTGCACCATTTTAAACTTGTCTTCTTTGCTATTCGCATAGCCATGAGTATTGGCAAATTGAAATTGCAGTGGATTGGTCACTATTGTTGGACAGGCTGGTGGACAGTGACAGGCTGTGGATTAAGATGTAACATTTATCCTCCACTTAAATATAATGTTTAATAAGTAATATACTGTGCATATGCACTTGTAAAAATTAGAATATAATAGATTGTATGTATATTTTTTTCTTTATTTTTTACAATTCTCTCATCCACACATGTGATATCACATTCACATCTGTGATCTCACGTCCCGTCACATGATTTCACATTTGCATTTGTAATCTCAAATCCTCATATCTGATCTCACATCCATACATTCCTCTCAAATCACCATCTGACCATACATTTACACGTTAGGGCATTCAACGAAACAAACTCTTTCCTTTTTTAATATTAGTATAAATATATATATACTTAGATAAATAAGTGTAAAAGTATAGATTATTATTGTACTATAATCAAATTATACAATTTTTATTATTTATTAATTAATTTATACTGATGTTAAGCTATATTGCTGTAGTTTCATCCATCCTTTCAGTAGTTAGGGTTCCGTACCTTTTAAGAAAAAATGGAACCCTTATAATATCACTTTGTTGTCTGTCTGTCAAGAGCTTTTATCTCAGGAACGCTTGGAGATATCGACTAGAAATTCATATTAGTAGGACTTATAAGAATGTATACAAGATTTTAGTGTTCAAATAGGTTATTTTATGAAAACTACACATTACTTGAAAAAAAGGATTTATTTTAATGCAGTCATGATCAATAAGTCAGTTTGAAGAATGAATTTCTAAATATGTTTTTTTATTAAAAAAAAAACAAGTAATATTTTTTATGTAACGATGAAAAATATAATTCAGTTTGCAGATTTCGATCGAAGGTTATAATAAAAGTATAAATAATAGATATATAACCATATATATCGGTAATTAGACCTATTCTCGTGAAAAGAATGTATGTGATCATTACAAATTGATTTAGCTCTACAATAATACTTTGTTTGAACATATATCACTCCTGAGATATCTTAATTTTTCTCTGAAACAACCGGTTCAAAAATAAAATTTAAATTTAATTGAAAAAAGATAGTACTGAACAAAGTCGTCAGGTATTTTTTTTATAGCGTCTGCATTGTCTTAAGCTACAATTTCTAATATTCACTTAGTCCCATCTAATAGCAAATTACAATTGACATAAATGGTAAGGCCCTATAAAGTAATAACACTAAATTAAGTAAATGTATAAAAATGACTATTCAAATTTGCACTTATTGAAAACCATCCAAGCAAATTAGCCAATTAAGTCACTCTCATTGAGCTAAATCTAAATTCATATTATTGTTACATGAGTTGTATTCAAGTTTTAGTATGTTTCAAATGATAGAGAAAAACACCTAAGACTAAAACAGACTAAAGCGTTGTTCTTCACGGGAATAGGACCAATAACATGTATAAAAATTATTACTCTAAGTTAATATATTACCTATAATATGATCGATTAATTATAAATAGATATATATTATTGGATATGATTTAGCGTTCTTATTGAGTCGTGGAAAAACCTCGTTTTCAATAAGTTTTAATTGAATATGTAAATATTTTGTTAATTTTATAAATGCTAAAATAATCTATAATATATTTTTGTCATGTAAAAAAAGCACACACAATTTCACAAGCTCAAGGCAAACAGTTTATTCAAAACAAAATAAAACTAACTAAATTATACATTTTAGTTAATCATAAAAAATAACTTACAAAAAAAACTAAAAAAAACAATGATTTATTTAAGTATAATATGATGATGCACTTTATACTTTTGTTGCCATCACAATATGTTTTAAGGCATTACACTGTTAAAGTTATTAGTAAATGTTATCTTCAGTATTCATTGCTACATACAAGTTTAACTCGTCCTTTACCAAAATATAAAGTATATATATATGCGATATGATGTTATATAACATGAAAAAAAAATTAAATAAAAATCAAATAAAGTGTATTATAGAGAATGATCACCATTGCTGCAATATTCATTGTAATTATAAAAAAAAATATTTAGTATATAAATAAAGCTTAATTTAAAAAGATTATTTCAAAAGAAAAACAATAGTTCAGTGTATACATTTTTTAAACAATAGTTATTATGGTACCATATATATTTTTTAATTATGATACATTTTCATGTTGCATCTGTTATTTTAGACGCTTAAGTCATAAGAGCCCCAACATTTGACACTGGTTGATTTATATAAATAAATAACTTCACTTATCAGTCTCAATACTTAAAAATCTATTTACATTATTGTTATAAATTCAGCCAAAGTCAAAGAATATATAAAGAAATATATAGATGAAGAATTAATATACATCTAAACAAATAACAAACTAAAACAATCATCACTAGAGAATTTCGTTTCTTTTCAAGCATCTAATAAACAAACATGGAATGATAAATAATTTTCACACAAAAAGCTAATTATGCAATTTATATAGAGAGAAATCAGTTAAAGCATATAACCTTTATATTAATGCCAATACTGAACTACATAATTTTATGTATTCTTCAAATTATAAAATGTACATCTTTAGAATTAATATTTAATTATAAAATCATATCATATACAAAACTATACTCAAAACACATTTTCGTTTAAGTTTCTTGCTACCTTACAAATCGTATTAAATAAGAGTAATTATGAATGAAACCAGAAATTCACGACTATTCAAATCCATAATCAGTAAAAATTACAGGAGCCGAGTTATGCATTGGCTACACTAAGTGTAGTTTTCACTGCCTCCGTTATTATATTTAAAATATATGTAAAAATTGTGAAATGATTTCAATTTATAATACACATACTTATTTTGAGATTCATTATATGTTTTATGTGTAAAGATTATTATTTATAGACACATTTTTATATATATCACGTTGGTATCATTCATAATTACATACAAATATGTGAAGAGTACCAATATAGTGGGGCCAATATTTTTATACTAGGCATAGCTTTAAAGTAATAATACTTGCTTTTAAGCACATTAAATTAATCATATCCGCATTCCCTTACATTTCTAGTGAACTTCAATGTTTTTAAATAAACCAGCAGTGACTAACCAGTTTTAATCATAATTTTTGTTTAATTTTTATTTATATAAAACTTTCAAAGCATTTTGTTAAGGAAGACAGGACTAGACAACTGTAAAATTAATCTGTACTACTGACCATTAATCACGTATACATTACTAACAGTACTCGAAATATAATATCAAATCCCATTTCAATCTTAATTAGTATGTAATATATATGACGATACTTTTTTTAAATGATTACTACATATAAACATATCTGAAACATAAAATATAAATATTATCACTTACTTAAAACCAATTTACCCAATTGCTATGTACTTTGACTAGTTTTTTTTACATTTTTAGCACATTTTTTTACAATATTAGTTAAAAAACATATTTTAAATATATAAGAATACCAACTATATATTTAATAAGATGTTGCATATTATAAATGTGCGTACTGTCAGTTATGTAATGATGATTAAAACACTAATTATTTAATAATAAAAGTGTTGTGATGTGGTGCATTCACCGAAAATGTTATGTACCAATGGAATGTGGCATGAGTATCGCATTCAGTCTTATGGCTGAGTTTAATGATATTATACAAGTTATATCACACTACATCAGGCTGATGACATTACCTCGCATTCACATATATATTGTATGAGACAGTAAAAAAGTTCTTTTACTTATATTATGAAACTATCTCATTTTTTTCATAATAAAAACAAATTCTAGGAAAGTAGATAATGTGAATACGAGATACTAACAATAAATTGCCAATATCAATTCCAAGTAATAACAAAATTATTTCATGTACATATACACTTATATATGTAATGTATCTAGATATAAGTACAAAACATTTTTTTTATATCCAAAGATGTTTTATCATAGATATTTAAATTGTGGCAACTTATCATGTTTATTTATTACATACCATTTGTAACTGTCTATGTATAAACTATTTTTTATTCTATTCTTTAAATTTATTCAATTTAAATATTAAATATATTTACTTTTTAACAATGATATTATCTTATTTTAACTATTAGAGAAGTTATATGTATGTGTGAACTAATATAATGACGTAGAAATAACACAAATTGTCGTGTTTTATAAAACTCATAATATGGTAAAGTGAAAAACTGCTATGATCACACAAAAAAAGTGAAAAGGCAAATCAACAACGAAAAATGTATGGTGTTCTATCTTGGCATAATGTAATCACTAAAAACAGTTTAGTTTAAATTATTTCTGTATCTAAAATTTACTAAAGTAACACATATATAATGGCTCATCATGATCATAGAACATAGATATCAGCAACATATTTTTAATATAGATACAGAATTTTATAAAAAAAACTGTGCATCGACTTTGGACCAAAGATGATTTGAATGGTCTCTGAGAAGAACTGGAGCTTGGAAAACAGAACTTGTCTATGTTCTATGCTTAAAACAAGTCATAGTATATTGTATAAACTATTATAATTATTCTTAATTTCAATTTGAAGCCATCCATAAATTACATCACACAAATCATGATGGTTTGAACATTTTTGACCGCCCTATCGCCCTTATCAAAGCTTGTCGCATTTGTCCTCCGAATTTTGCAATTTAACAAATGGAAATTATTTAAATAACAGCAAAACAGATCATAAATGATTTCTGTTCACACTAAACGAAAGTTACAACCCCTATATCCCTTCCTTCATACTACATCCCTCCAACCCTTGTCACAGAATTTAATACTTCAGCGACCCCCTCCGTCCCCTTTAACGTGTGACGTAGTTTACGGGTGACCTCTTACTTCTTTTCCTAGAGATATCACTTATTAGAGTTTTGTTCTACACTTCAAGTCTTATAAGTGTTAATTTCTTAATACGAGGTAATTTATCATTCTTTAAAAAATATAGACATATCTAGATGAAATTATATAATAATTAATAATGTAACTATACTTTTGGTGATAACATTTGACGAAAATGTGCTGTTTTGAATAGAATTACATCCAGATAATCTATATCATAGTACCTGTACAATTGAGAACTAACAATAAGTGATATTTAAAGTAATTTAGTTAGTACCAATTAAATCCATGAACTTGATCACCTTTTGGCTGAATTTTAGTTAACTTACCGAAATGTAACAATGTAGTATTTTAATATAAGGTGGGTGTTGACTGTGACACTTTGGTTTCACTCACTCACTTATCACACGAGCGACTCATTTTATATCACTGACTAAGGCCGGGTATAAGAAATGAGAAAAAAAAGTTCTCAAGGCGTAATAATAAAAAAGTATTATATAGAATAATTCACATAGTCAATATATTTCTCATTAGATGACCGCGCGGACCACCTCGCCTCGCCTGATACATACGGTTCACTTGTGCACTACAATAGTCTAAGGAGCTAAGGGAACCTTTTTTTTTTTGCTTCATTGTAATATATAGGTCGCAATTACACATGCCTTTTGTCTTTTTTTTTGCTGCACGCTGTATTCCGCATATAGCATATGTTGACAAAGGCAACCTAGTGTTAAGACACTCCCCGGCCAATTTTCGAGATATGACGTGTTGAATGGCGGAAGAAATTAAAATATTTAATTCTCTCGACAGAGAATCGAAACCATTAACATTGAGCTAACGCCACGCCACGACAGCTTCAATCGTTGTATTTATGCAATTAAATTTATTGTCAAACATGTGAAAATGTACCTATATAACACAATCGAACGTTTTCGTTTTTCCGACAGGACAAGGGTTCATTGGGGGGGTAGGATCTAGGGGTCCGCGCGGGTGTCGTAGCATCAGAGCACGCAGGCGGCGAACAGGGCCATGGCGCGTCAGGGAGGGTTGGAGTGGCGCTCGGGCAGCGCCGGCGCGCTGTCCTCCGCGCCCGCGCCGCCGCCGCGCGTGCGCATCACGTACGCGTATGTACGGTACCTCTTTATCTGGAAATATTGCAATTTACGTAGTGTAGAATTTAGTGCTAACATTCCAATCCCCAATTTACGACAAATTGAGTGATGAGTGGCAGAATTCATCATCATACTTGGTCTTTTTACCCGAGCAAGAAATTCATTTCCTAGGTCCCAAGCATTTCATTCTGAACTCTCAGTTTTGCGTTTACAATACGGACTGTGTCTCACTGCGTCACAATTGCCTTCATTTAAGCGTAATAAATTTGAGATGTATAATGATTCAATATAAGTATGTATATACAAAAAATATACAAGTATTAATAAATTGAATATAGTACACCAACCTCGTGCACGAGGTAGTGGTCCTTGTCGCGGTGCGCGTGCGGGTGGTCGCGAGCGTGGCGCAACGCCGCCAGCTCCTCCTCGAGCCGCGCCACACGCTCTTCGTGTTCAGCTAGCTGCTCCCGCTGGAATTTATATTACTTACAATACCACCTTTATACTCGAAGACTTGGTTATGTTTATTATTTTTTTTTATAAAATCTATGAAAACTAGACCGTAGCGAGACTCGGTTACAGTCCAAGCGCTATGACCAACAAGGCACACGTTCTTAGTGAATCTCGCGCTACAATTTTATTATTACTATTATTATTCTATTTTAAAAACATTTCTAAAAATTATGTAATCCTCCCTAAATTCATATTTTTTATAACAATATATTTTTATAACAATTTACTCTAATAAATCTTAATCTAAACACCGCGATAACGAAAAATTTTAAAGATTTAAAAAATCCATTGTAAACAACATTAAAAGCAAAAGTACATAAAATTAATAATTACCATAGACAATTTAGTGTGTGTGCAGGGCAGGAGTGGGCGTTGGAACTTGCGCTGCGAACCGACGGCGCCGGCCAGCGGCGGGGCGGAGTACGCGGCGCAGACGAAGTTAATAGTTTCCACCCACGAACATAGCTCTTTTGAATCACTAAAATATATAAATACATGTAGTAGCATGTAGAAATGTTTATAGAAAAAATGTTAAATGTTAGTAAGTTTATTTATCCATATAATATAAGTTTATTTATTTAGGTAATAGCTGGATACACACACTACTTAAAAGAAAAACTGAGCACAATATGACAATATATGTCCTTAAAACTGTTATGGATATATGTATATAATTTTAGGTATCATTTTTTTTATATACCCGAACTTTTTATATACATATTTTATAAAAGTGGTCTTAAATTGAGTAATATTTGAAGGAATCGAATACTGACTTAATAATTTAGAAAAAAAATCGAAATACTCCGGATTATCTTAACGACCTAGAGATAATTGTCTAGGTTATATAATTTAGAAGCCGATGAAAAATAATGAAATATATATATATTTTAAACAATTTAGAAAATGTTGACTAAAAGTACGGACCGCGTGTCTATCTATAGTAATTAGATAAAAAATAACAATAAATGTATAAAATTATGTATTCTCAATTTCTTACCTTGTTTGAAATAAATATTCGGCTTGATCAGCTGTTTGTAATCTGAACACATGTTGTTTCTTAGTGTAGTCTGTTGCTTTAG
>JAATLQ010035419.1:62319-81744 GCA_013421005.1 Heliconius erato x Heliconius himera
TTATATAATTTAGAAGCCGATGAAAAATAATGAAATATATATATATTTTAAACAATTTAGAAAATGTTGACTAAAAGTACGGACCGCGTGTCTATCTATAGTAATTAGATAAAAAATAACAATAAATGTATAAAATTATGTATTCTCAATTTCTTACCTTGTTTGAAATAAATATTCGGCTTGATCAGCTGTTTGTAATCTGAACACATGTTGTTTCTTAGTGTAGTCTGTTGCTTTAGTTGCCAATGCGTGATGTATTCTGAGAATTAGATGGTAGTTTTTAAAATTGATGTAAGTATTTATTTCTACTATTTATATAGTAAATATGGGGAAAATATACACAAATTTTCCCCATAGCAGGGGAGATAGTAATAAGTAGTAGAGTAGTAGTAACTAGTAATAAGATATTCTATTCCCCATTTACCGTGCAATTTGGGACAATGAGAGTTGATTGGCGGATCTCAACGCCGCGCTTTGTATACCACAGCGGAGAAATTAAAAAATATATATAATCATTGCTTTTACAGTCAGTCCGCTATTCCACTGCGCCACGAAGGTTGACTTACTTAAATTACAAATAAACATAGGTATACCTAATAGCGTTGTGCAAATTATCCGACATTTGACTCCTCCGGAATCCGTGCTCATCTTTGTGCAGATACAGAACTAGATCACGCAAAGTGCAATAAAACATTTTCCATCCACGACGTCCGAATGGAGCTGTAAATTATAAGAAAAATGTTTACACTTACAAATTAAACCTTTTATAATAAATATTTGTTTTTTTTTCACGCTATGCAATAGCGTGTCCATTCTCCGTTTCGCTTAATTTTCTAGGAATTGCGTGTTGTGTAGCGGAACTTCATGCCGCGCTTTTGCTTTGACATATTATATTGACATATTATTATTTTATAATATCTAAAATGTTTATTTCAATGTTTTAGTACTCGTATTGTATAGGCAAACAGATTTTTTTTTATTTTGTACTAAAAAAAAAGGTTAGAAAAATATATTTTTTACATTACTATATAAATATAATCTTAATATTTTTGATAAACTCAATATTAAGTACTCAAATCACTTAAACATAAGAGCAGAAATGTAGGACCCTTCCTAAACGATGAAGTGACCTAACCTACTGCACTAGAAGTAGTGTTGTGTGGCCGGCGCTTTATACACAAGGCTTACTCTTTTTCCCATTAGCGTCGTAACAACATTTTCTCATAACATATCCCTTCTTGTATTCGACGGCGCGGCTCTGATCGGGCAGGTCGAGGAACGGGTTGCTGCCAACGGGCGCTGCTGGACGAGCTTCAGCAGCGGGAGCCGCTTCTACATCCCTTTAGAGAAGAAAATTGAAGGGTTTAATTCGTATTTTCAACTGATGAAAAAGCAGAAGATTGTCATATATAGGAGTATATATTTTATATGGATAAGCTATATATACAAAGTAATTTCGAGTCGCAAACAATACCAGTCAACAACACTCAATTAATAGATTAAAATTTCTTAGGCATTTGTTACATTAGTATGAGAATTTAGTTATTAAGGTTAACTTTATATAAAAGGTCTGTTACTTTTTCAGTTTTTGTTGGTTTTTTGTAGGTCAGTTTTTTATATCTTCACACTCAGTTCCGCATATAGCAGAGTAGGCAGAGGAAACCTGTAAACCTAGTGCGAAGATACTTACGTTCCTCACTTTCCGCCGAATTATGGAGGATTGCGTGTTTAGTGACGGAACTTAACGTCGCACTTTTTGCTTGAATTTTTATAATAAAAAAGTTTCAAGCAAATACAAATACAATAAACTTACAGAGCCCACTGCAAAGGTGTATTGCGTATCGCATGGTACAAATGTTTGAGCGTGTCCCTTGGGAAATTGTCACCGTCGTTGAGATCAGCCAGGTTCTCTATGAACTCCGCACAAGACATGCGTCGGAATGTGCCACTGCCGCAGCCGTGTAGGTCCGTGTTTAACAACATTATTGCACATGTTAGTGTGTGTACTGCGTCTGAAATTTTATATTTAAACATAATAAAATTATTTGTTTTTAGCTTCATGCTGTTTTGTTTTGTGTGTGTGTTTACATTAAGGGTAGTCAGAGGAGGAGGAACCTAGTGTTAATGCACTCCATTTCCACTTTCCGTTTAATTTTTGAGATAATACGTGTAGAGTGGCAGGTCTCTCCGGTAATGGAAATGAAAATAACTCGTTTCTGCGAATGGGAATCGAACCCACAAGACGGTCTCAAAAAATATAGAAACAGAAAAAATATTTAAGTAAATTACAAATTAAATTTACATTTAAAAAACAATTTTCACATTAAGTACAATAAAATTATCAAAACAACACCAAATAAATCAAAATACATAGACAGCATATTCCCCAACAATGACACTCACTAACCTTGCGAATTAAACGCTCCAGGATTACATTCCAAGTATCGTCTGGAGAAGTGCACTAGTACTCGCTCGCGTTCTTGAGTCTCGCCACTCAGAGCGAAGCGAGCCAGGAACGCCCTTAGAGCCTCGTCCAACGTTGCGCCACTGAACTCGAAATGCTTCACGTATTCTTCTGCTACGGCTCGCGAGAATTCATTGCTGGAATTAAATGTTACAATTTAGTACAGCCTGCGAGTTCTGAGCTGGGTTTGGCATTTGTGTGAGTGTTCATATATAGTGTAGGTATAATGTTACTTGTTGGGCCTAAATTAATTTATATTGCTTTTTAACAATCGGTCTACACCTCTTGTACTGATTCTTAATGTTTTTTTTTTGTGTTTAATTATAAAAAGTGAAAGATAAGGTTGGCACTTCTTATACAGAGGTACAAGACTGGAAAAAATTGTACAATAATAAAAAATGTGACATAACGTTGTTCTTCACGATATAACGGAACAATTCAATATTAACTCCCAATACACTTCAGACGAAAGTGAAAATAACGAGGATGCCTGGCTTTAGTTTTAGAGACACAAATGCAAAGCTTTGCTCGAGTCAAGTCCCATTTGTAATGTTTATATTTAAACGCTGTAGAGATTAATAAAAATAAAGGCCGTTGTGGCGCAATAAACGAATGAATTAATTTAATATTTCATTTCCTCGTTTTGGTAACAAGGCAAAGCGCGGCGTTAGGTTCCACTAACACGCAATATTACGAAAATGCAGCGGATAATGTGCAACATTTCGTTTTAACGCTAGGTTCCCTCTGCCTACTGCCTAAAAAAATATTAAATCAAGGGCATGCGACCGTCGTGGCGCACTATGGATGAGAGTTCGATGCTTTGAAATAACTAATGAATTCCTAACTGCTTTCATGTCCCCTTCACTTTTAATGAGCTCACTCCAGTCTCACCATACTCAAACTTCACGTACTCTTTTGCTACAGATTGTGAAAATTTATTACTGAATTAAAATAATATTATTTTTAGTTAACAGCATTTATAGATACCAATCTTTACAAGTTTATAGAATTGGTAATACAAAGCGAATTTCATCAATCAATACGCAATATTAGAAAACTAGGTTATCTAGGCATATATCTATATACAAATAAAAAAATATATACTGATGTTTAACTTGGCTATGGCATGGATAATTTACATATTTAAAATAATACCAACTTTTTACTCAAATGCCTCGACACATCCGACTTCTTGAATCCGTCAAGGTGGTACAGCCGTTTGGCGAGACGTTCAGCGGAAGGTATGTCCACAGCCTTAGGACTGTAGTGGAACGAGTGCAGCGAGTCTCCGTCCGAGCCCTCGTCGGAGCCAGCGTCCGAACCGCTGCATAGTTCCTGAAAATGCTGTTAAGTTTATCCAATATATTATTTCTATGCAATATTTTTTTTCTTTTTAAGGACGTAGGGGCACCGGGCCGTAAGTTTGCGATTGTGAGTTCGATTCCCACTGGAAAGAATTAAATATTTAATATTTTAATTTTACAACTCTGGTAAATAGGTTCCCAGATTCCCTCTGCCTGCTATGTGTGGGATACAGCGTGACGCTAAAAAAGTTTTTATATTGTTGCGCGTTATATAATGTCTCGACTTTGGTAATATAAGGAGTAGATAGATATTGTACTACTGCATCACAATGACCTCAGTCAAATATATGAGTATGTTTTATTCTTTAAATAATATAGACATCTTTGTACTATAAATTGGATGTGATTACACGCATTGCAAGCACAATTGCTAATTTCATTTTCCATTAGTGAATAGTTTTATATTTAAAACTAGCGAACTGCTTGCGTTTCGCGTGCTTGATCTACGTAATTATTTGTTTAGTAATCTGAATTACTTTCGTGTTTTAATAATGTTATCACTTTATAGACAAAATCCATACATTGGAAACTAAAGTTTATAGATCAACTAACACAAAAACAGACAATAAAAATTAAATTAATAGTTGGGTTATATTATATTGTTATATATCCCTGATAAAAGATTTTTGCAAAATATTTCATGGCATACAAACTAATCCCGGTCAAATAAAAAATTGTAAAATCGATGATTTACCTGATAACCCTGATTCTCTGGAGAGTTATGTCCATTCTCTTTACCGTTTTGTGCATAGTTACTACTATTATTATTATTATTTACATTATCGTTCGTTGCGTTTTTCTCTGGTCCTTTCACTTGTATCACTATTCTATAGTCTTTACTGTCTCCATTGAGAGTTACGTCACTACCGTGGTCAGAATAGGTCGAATTAGATTTCGCACGTTTGTGGCAAGGTTCCGATACTAATATAGTAGAATCTGAGTCCGATGGGTCCGAGAGTTCCATTCTGGGACATTCTCTTCCAGTATCGAACATGTCGTCCTGGTCTTGGTAATCTGGACTAGAGATATTTGATACGGCTTCTGATAAGCTCATATCACCTGAAAAAAAGTTAAGAAAGATTTATTATAAACAAAGTTAGGGTAATTGATTAAACACGAATCTTAAGATATTCAATTTACTGTTTTGACAATAATTCACTGTGCCTACCCTGCTAAATGTGTTAATCTAACGACAAATTGTGGGTTCGATTCCACTTGATGATATGAAATATTTCATACTTTCATTTCCTCGTTCTGGTAACGAGATAAAGCGCGGCGTTAAATGTCCCGACTGAAAGTGGGGAACACCGCGTAATCCATACCGTTGAGCGTGCGGTGGTGCAGCGGCTGCAGCGCGGCGCGGTGCGGCGGCGTGGCGCGCGGCGACAGCGCCGACCACGACGCCGACGTCGGCGACAGCGGCGACGACGACCTGCAACCAACTGTTGCTTTAACACTGACTTGCGTCCTGCTCCTCGCTCTGTGCATGGACCGAGCTAGCGACATTACCGTTGCGACATGCCGTCCGAGATGGAGGTGGAGTTGGAGGTGGCCGCGGAGCCATTGCACTGCGACATCGGCGCGTTGTACGTCCACACAATCCTGATGTCAAAAATATTATATTTGAGTATGTATTTAAGATTTTTATTTTCTCGTTTTTATAAAAAGACAAAGAGCAGCGTTGAGATTGGCCGCTCAACACTCAATACCTCGAGATTTCGGCGGAAAGTGGAAAACAAATTGCCTTAACACAAGGTTCCCTGTCTACCCACCCTGCTGTAAACGGGATACCATATTGAACTATGCAAATATTGATAAATTGTAACAAATATAATTTAACACACATATAGTTAGAGGCATAGCAAAAATAACATCATTTTAATATCTAAGGGATTCTAAACTTACATAAATACCTTTATAATACTATTTATCAATACTTCAACATATGGAGCACAGCATCTTTGTTCAACTTTTATCCTGAACTTATTGAGATCAGGACAACAATCGGAAATGAAAATAATTTACTTGTTAGAAATTCAAACCCACAATCATCGTGTTTAGAATTAGATGCTGTCCCACTACGTTCAATGGCCTTATATTTTTTTTGTATCTTATAATATTACTTTCACATTTCAATTAAAATAGGTACATTACTTTGAGTATATTTTTTCAGGTGTTCTACGCTCTCTCTGAATAGAGCAGACATAGGGAATTTACATTTGCTGTTATATATATCGTTTTACATTTAGTGATCCTTTACAAACAACATATCAGAAAAAGCACGACCTGTCCCGTTCGGAGTCGTCGCGCGCGGGGGCCCCGGGGGGCCCGGGGTGGCCGGGGGGCCCGGGGTGGCCGGGGGGCCCGGGCGTGGCGGAATCGGGGCGCGCGTCCAGCAGCGTGTTGAGCGACGACGTCACGTCCTCCTCCATGTCCACAGCCACGGCGCTCAACGAAGACTCCTTCTGAAACTTGGTACAGTTTTAATACCTTTCGGCCACTCTATAATAGAACACTGCTTATTATTATTTTTTTATATATTTTTAATTTCACACTGTATCCCAAATTCATTACAGTAGCCAGAAGGAGCCTAGTGTGAAAGTAAGACACTCCGATTCTAAATATTTAGTAATATTGCAATAATGATTTGACTACGAGGCCGTCTGTAAAATCGAGTGGTTGTGGGTTCGATCCCTACTCTACTCTACTATTTACTTACATTTATATTTTCATTTCTTTGCTCTGGTGTCGAGGTAAAAGCGCGGCATTGGGTTCCGCACACTCACTCATTGCCTCCGGAAATCGGCGGAAAGTGGGGAACGGTGTGTCTTAACATTCGATTCTCTCTGCCAACCCTGCTGTGTGCGGGATACAGCGTGAAGCTGATTTGATTTAATTAATTTATGCATTACAACACTTTATATATGACCAGAAGGTCATTCACTCCGAAGCTGATATGATATTCTAAGGGTTGAAATAACCAGGTTCGCCAATAAAGGGACATTCCTGAGAGAAAGAAACAATGTTTTCAAGACCCAAATTGACATAATTATGTATTTATTTTATTATACTACATACTAACATTTTTAAATATTGACTCAAACCAATTTCTAACCGAATTCTGTAAAAGGATTATTTATTATCAATTCGACTGTTTTTTTTTTTGTGTTCATTTTAATTGCTATTGTACACAGCGTAGAATGTCGTAAATTCAATTCTTAATGACAAAATATTTACAGTGCAAATATTATCATGAAAATATCTGATAATTGTAAATATTACAACTCATTAAGAATGCAGTAAATAACTTCTAATATAATTATACTTTATTTAATATTGTAAATTATGAGATATCAGCTATCACTTTTATTTATTTTATTTAAATATCTTCTCTTACGCAAATATGAAGCTAACTATACTGAAGACAAGTTTGGATAAATGTGATATGTCGCATAATTTTCATTTGTTAAAAATTAAGTTCAATGTTTCCCATCAAAATGTTCAGAAGAAGGCGGAGTGGGCGCCGGATTGTAAACGGTTAAGTATTCGATTCCCACTCGGAGGAATGATTTTTTTTATTACCTCGATCTGGTAAAAAGGAAAAGCTCAACGATGAGATCCACTATTCGAAATGTCTCAAGTTTTGAGCTGTACTTAAGGAACGAAGTGTGTTATCATTTTAACAGATTCTTTCTGCCTACCCTGCTGTACGTGAGATGCGTAAAGCTAAAAGAAAGAGAAAGCTAAAAATATTATTTAATATTTTTAAAGGTTTATTTCCACAGTTTATGAAAGTCAAATATCTTTCCATGCTAAAAACAAAACATAAGTTGTTGTTGTTTTTTGCAACGAAAATGTTAATAAAATATTCTTAAAATTTATATCTACTAAAATTTTCAATATATATATAGAACTGCAAAAATTAAAAATGAGACATATCACCTATATTACATGTTATTAAAAACAACATAATTTATTTACCTGTAAATGATCTTCAGATCTAGAGGTTCTTACTATATGCTGTGTGCGTGTCGCTACCTCTGAAGTCGCCCCTCCTGCGGGAGACGCTGGTTGAGAATTAAACCTGGAAAATAATTGATAATTAAAAATTGATAAGATTTAAACGGCTGAACATGTTTTCTTAATTGATGACTGAGAAAACTCTTGATTGTCACTTTTTATACAAAATAAAATAAATCAGATTCACGCTATATCCCGCATACAGCAGGGTAGACAGAGGGAACCCAAGACAAGAATTCTGGAGGCATTGCGTGTTGAGGGGCGGAACTCAACGCCGCGCTTTGCCTCGACATCAGAGCGAAAAAATGGAAATATAAATTTAAATATATATTTCATCTCCTCGAATGGGGATCGAACCAACAACAGTCGATTTTACAGTCACATTTTGTGCCCCTGCGCCACGACTGGCCATACACAACTAAATCAATATCGGTTGTACTCTTTGGGAGCTACGATGCTACAGATAGACACTCGTGAAACTTATAAAATCTCTCTTATTATTACATATTCGTCGGTGTTTAATAAAAATAATGAATACTCATTATTTTAGAAATAGTGTTGATCATTTTATTTGTATAAATACACACTACTTCTAGTGCACTACATAATGTAGGGCACTAGATCTAAGTATCAGGATCCTAGTTTCAACGGTGTAAACCCTATGTGTTCGTTTTGTTTGCCCTAGTCCACCAAAAGTAGTAGTGTGTAGTATAATCGCCGCGTAATATTTTAGCTAGTATTACAAATTATATAAAAATTTCACGCCCACTACGCGATAAAGAAACTGTGAAATATATTTAGTTAAGGTTTCTTATAAACATTATTGACGCGATTACGTGTCGTATTAATTTTTTTTAATAGTCCGTTATTTTTGGAGTACGTTCCAATTTGTTAAATTTATATATATATATATATATATAAAATAGTGTTGTTATTAGTAGTTATGTGTTAATGTTATTTATGACTTGTCTGACATCGACTAAAATAATATAAAAGAAAAAGAAATCAGCTGTATCCCGCACACAGCAGGGTAGGCAGAGGGAACCTAGTATTAAGACACTCCGTGTCCCGAAATCTGAAGGCATTGCGTATTGAGGGCGGAACTCAACGCCGCGCTCTGACACCAGTGCGAAGAAACGGAAATACATATTAAAATAAATATTCCATTTCCTCGAGTGGGGATCGAACCCCACCATATAAAACAAAACATATTATATATGTTTGTTTAGCTAACTGCAACTCATGTATATCGAGATTTCATCTGAAAAGCGAGCAATAATAACTTGTTGTAGCGAAAGGTGCCATTAATAAGATTAGATATATATATGTACATTTTACTGGCATGATCACCAACTAGGCCCGTATCAGGCGAAGAATTGTGCCGTTGAGATAATTCCACTCGAGCCGCCAGCCGAGTTTCACTTGGGGAGGCAGGTGTGGAGTTGTATCTAGAGATAAATGTATTATTGATTAGTCTTAAATAAATATAATCATATATTATTATTTATTGTTAAATATAATAGCGTATTGAGTGTTAAATGCTTTGTTCTAAGACGAATGACGAGGAAATGAAAAAAAAATAACTAATCTCTCAAGTCGGGATCGAACCCAGAACCGTCACGTTTACAGGCAGAAAGTTTTCCATTACGGTGCGATTGGCTTCTAATAAATAAATTAAACATACATATTATGCATACGTGTATTTTAATTATTAGTGTTTTTAAATATTTTCACCTGTGATAATGTGTTCTGTGTGTAGGCGCATGGTGATTGTGATGTGGATGTTCAACTCTCGACAAGTTGAGTATTAGATCGCCAGTCATCATATAAGCCTCGAACTTGGGTTGAGTGACGCGAGGCCGCCTCTCCTCCGTTAACAACGCCTCGCAGCTCTCGCCCGACTGCACTCCGGACCCGTTGCTCGACGAGTTGCTGGACGAGTTGCTGTTCGAGTTGCTCGATGGCGGCGATCCCGATCTAAGTACGATTTATGTTTTACAAATTGGCAGTGGCCGACGATAGATAGCTTTTTTGACCTTTTAATTAAATTGAAATGGTTTAGGCGTCAGTTAATAATATATAAGTTAAACATTAACGTAAACGAGCTGTTTATGTTAGATAAATTAAATATGTGCAAATAGATGCTTTGCTTATAAATTAAAATAATAGCAATGAATTCAGTCTCATATTTTTTGTTTTTATTGTAAACCTTATATCAATATTGTATACTACTTCAAGTTTTCGAATTCTATTAAATGTTAATTATAGGAACTATTCCGATTCGATTCCCACTCGAGGGAATTAAATATTTAATATTCTCATTTCCTCGCTCTGGTATCGTGACAAAGCGCAGCGTTGAGTTCCGCTACTCAACACGTATTGCGTCAAGAATTCGACGGAAGTGTCGTACACTTCCGTTTGATACTTCACGTCTAATTTTAGCCTAGTATAAAGACACTCTGTCCCATATTACTATGTGGAACAGAATGTTTTAACATTAGGTTGCCATATTCCCTCTACCCAGTTATACGCCAGCATATAATGTGAAGCTAAAAATAATAAGAAGAATACAAAGATAAAAACAATAAAATAAACTATCATCTTATAAAACTCTGGGCTATTAAGTATTTTTATCACATAAAAAAATTACTTGGTTTAAAACATCTTCTATCAATTAATGTCTACATAAACATGTTTAATTTTTATTTCATTAAAGTAAATATATATGAAAGGTACTTCCGTAAAGCCCGAACCGATTAATTAATAGTCAATATATGGTGCAATACTGTGACATTAAAGGTCATGTTACTTCTTATACTTACAAACATATATTATTGTGGTTGCTTATAATATAAATAAATACTTGTCATTTAGCTATTGTACGTTCGAGAAAAAAAGTGCCAAGCAAGAATTGTAACATTCCGATATCCACGAACCGAAGCAAACACAAGCACCTGACTTATTCTAAATATTTTATAAGCATTCGAAGTAGTCGTAAGGGCAAACGATTCAACTTTGTGCACGTGACTGTTCCATTTCATTGATTCATTATTATAGTAACTTGGTCAATGGGTTTATTAATTGCTATGCGCATATATAGCACAGTCGGGCAAGAGGTAGAGATAATCTACTATATAGACCTTATAAAGTGAACGATATCATTTCAGTCTCCATTTTAGTGTGTGCATATAAATATTTTATAAGAATTTATGTTGGAAGAAGAAAACAAACTTAAACTTGTGAATATAAATTGAATTTTAAAATTTGAAATAATTTCTGAGGATAAACAATTTAGCTTAATGTAATGTTTATATAAATAAACAATTGTAACGTTTATATATTTGAGCTTCCGAAATCGTTGTTAGTTGATAATTACAATGACCAATTTACTATATAAAGGTCCGTCACTGTGATAATAATATTAACATTAGACTAAAACGACATACATTATTAAGTATTACTATACTTCTTTAATTTCTTTACATAAGTACCGACTATATTTCTATATTCAGCACGATATACCTATTGAAGGTCGCGGGTGGGGTAAACAAATGAAAAAATAAACCTATTATACTACATTTTGTACGACAATGATAACTGTCAAATGGTTTTCTCCAATGTTCGTCGTTAAAAGCGCGGGGTGATGGAGGGTGGACCGTCTGCGACACATATGGTGCCGTCTATCGTTTATCGCAGTCGGATATCAGCTGTCAAAGTTTAGGAGGGTCGGTATACGATTACACCCAAAATAAGGTGCGGCTAAATATAAAAGCTGAGGATATCCGAGGGAAGACGTACAAAAATAAAAAATGTTTAAAAATAAGCTGTAAATCTTAATGGTTATGTAACCGTATAGGTGTAGCAAAACAATATGCAACAACAATTATAGGTGTAGGTTCAGTAAAAAATAACAAAAAAATGCTCACTTATCGTGTTTCGTACGCTGCGGTCCGCTAGTACGATGTTCCGCTGCGCCGGACAGATAACGCCTCACATTCGCTTTGATCTGTGGGTCTGCAAAACCGTGTTATCAGACATAGTAAAAAACCTTAAAATTATTTTATTAATATTATTTCACTTATTCCTGTCGATAATAATCGATTATTGTTTCATCGATCGATGCATGACATCCCTTTCACTTGTACTATACAAAATGTTCTACTAAAACATTCAATTATTAATTTTACGAAAAAGAAACATTATTTATTACTATACGCTATAGGATATTTTTTGGGTAATATTACAGGTACAGGACTGAAATCCCAAGAGTCACCTATAAATTTGCTCGGGATATCGCCACTCTTATATGTAGCGACTTATTTCACAAACTCAACCGACCCACTCGGGGATATACGAATTTTATTACTGGAAACCACAGAGCTTGTATTGAACGTCATAGTTCTGCCCACACTAAATAATAGACGGTATTAAAAGTTTTATTGGCTATTTTACTGATAAACTCACCCTTTTTTAGGCGTAATGTAACTGGATCTGACGACAGTCGCAAACATTTTAATACTGAAACATAATTAAACTTTTTGGGTGAAAATATTTAAAATAAGTTATCTATAACTCATAATGAACTATTCTATATGATTCGTTTGCTTCCTTTGGTAAGACTTTCAAGAAATTTTTCTCATAAGTATATTCTCATATGCTTGACCTAAGAATAAAAAATGTTATTAAAAAAGAAAATACTAAGCTCTTTTATAAAATAACTTTAGACAGAAGTGAATTAACTCGTATAGTTAAGTGTTAAAAATGTATTACACTATTGCGTGCTGGGCGCGGACTTGCGGAGTGCTGTCCGAGCGGTCGCCCATAACGCGATCTTTGAATTAACTATAATATTTCATAGATAGTATCCAGCAGTCAAACGAATCGTTTATAATGTGATATAAATTTACAATACAAATTTTAAAAAATAATAAATTTAACTTAAGTCGGCTCTTATTATTATGAACTGAAATGTCGTTATAAACAGGAGTAACTTTAAACTATAGTTAAGAAACAAGTCGAAAGTTACACACCATATATAAGTGTAGTTTAAAGTTATATATTCTATACGTATACTCTATTACAAATATAATATTAACTATTATTACGAGACTAGTCGTGGCGTAGCGGCACGAAGTGTGACTGTAAAACCGACTGGTTGTTGGTTCGATTCCTACTCGAGGAGATGAAATATTTACTTAAATTTATATTTCCATTTCTTCGCTCTGGTGTGGAGGTTAAGCGCGGGGTTAAGTTCTGCCACTCATCACGCAATGCCTCCAAAATTCGACAGAAAGCGGCGAACGGAGTGTTTTAACACTAGGTTCCCTCTGCCTACCCTGCTGTGTGCGGGATACAGCGTGAAGCTGATTTTTATTATTATAAGATATGTGCTAAAACGCCAAAAATCATTAATTAGTCATTAACAGTTATTCGGGGGCACAGTGTCACGGGTGATAAATGGTAAATTCCTTACCTTCTCTGGTTGTGAACCGGTTTACATCAGTCCCATTAACCTTGAGCAGTACGTCTCCCGCCTCAACCTGTAATTGAACATGCGGTCATTTATTTATATTGCAACGAAAAATCGGCTTCAAGGTTTATTATGTCCCTTGAGCATAGTAAATCAAATAAGTATTCAATATATCGATATAATATTTTCCGTAATCAGTAAAAATTGATAATGTATACGAAGGTCATGTTATATTTTAATATGTAATTGTTTTTTTTTCAGCTTTACGCATGCAGCTGGCAGAAGGAACCTAGTGTAGTGAACACTCTGTTCCCCACTTTCTGCCTTTTAATCAAAAAGATTGTAATTAATAGTTTCTAGTATATTGATTATGAATGTTATACATTGATTATACTTAAATAATTATATGTAACAATTATATCAAATGCTTTATACATGCTCTGCAAATGCAAGTAAAATATGAGGAATACTATACAATTTTATTTTATAGTTTATCTATATACCTAATGCGTAAATTATATTATAGGTATAATATTAGGTATATACCTAATATTATACCTAATGCGTTATCAAGTATTTTTTTTTATTTGACAGTTTAAGGAACATCGATACATTATTATTTTCGTTTAAATATTAATAGAAACAACGAAATGTTATGTCAACATAAATATAAAATTTTGTATAACCATTACGTACATGTTGTTATAGACGTAGAAGTAATCATATGGAAAACCAAATTTTGAAATAAATAAATAGAAATGTAATTGTAACGTGGGGAACGGAGTGTCTTAACACTAGATTCCCTCTGCCTACCCTGCTGTGTGCGGGATACAGCGTAAAGCTGATATAATTGTATAGTTTAAGAAATCTAACAATTTATTTTATATTTATAATTAATCTGTTTACACCGAGATGTGCAACTTGTTTATGTTTGAAACATACAAATTAAAACGAGCACTGGTAATGTGCCAATTATTGCAAGTGTTGTTTTCATCAAAAGTCTCAAAATTAGATAAATAATAATAGATTAATAATTTTATACTTTTTTTTTATATGAAGCTTAGACAATTATAATAATTATGTATAATATATAATATTCTTTATAAATATAAAACTGTTTCAACATTCAACCTATTATGACATTTTGTGAAACGTTTAACCTCATATAAAATATTTCAAAAGAGTAATTACTTGTGTCGGCCGCTATTCAATTCTGCACCCGTATTTAAAACCGGTAGCAGCACCTAATGATTCATAAGAACTTGAAAGAAATCCAATTTAAATCTCTTTAAGGCAACATCAACAATAGGAAAATATTGTAGAATGAAGTTTGTTAATTTTTATTTAGTTTATCTTATCGTTAATAAAGATAACAAATTATTTAGTCCGAATGTTCGAGCTTTATTATGATTTTCTGGTTAGAATTAGAACACTGAGCTTACTTTTATGTAGTTTTTATCCCACTGGCTGGCGCTATATTTTTTGAATTGGCATTTAGCTACAGTAGTAGTTAGTAAAGTACTATATTTGTTTACAGTATATAAAAGTATAAGAGATGTGTTATATTGCACGTACTACACAAAGCTTCAATTTATCAATAATACACACAACTTCATTAAGGACACAAACAGTCATACATATCACAACTTCCTCTTGGTTTAATGATTCACTGTACACACTCCACAACTGACCTAGAACATCCAGGCCGTTCATAAAGTTTCATTTTTTTCATCACAAATAGTTCTCTAACATTAAATCCGAATGCATCGATACCAGAATTTTATTATAACAAATATAAAAAGTGGAGCACACGAGCGCACGCGGCGCCCGTTGCTGTAGAGTGTTATCAAACGACTGGAGTAGGGAGCGCTAATGGAGCAAGCTTAGGAGATAAATTAAATCAAACTGCTATATAAGGGTGCAGGAAATAGGAATTAGCTGGCGGCCCACCTGGCCTCGTCCGGGGTATACTCAGAGCACAGGACGGCACCGTAAAGTGCTTTTCCTCGATATTGACCATGAATTTCAGAAAGGTTGTTTGTGTGCACGCTATGTATCAATATTTAATGTCCTCTGTGGTGAGCTAACCTATTTTCAAGCAGCTTATTTATTTTTTATTACTATCACATTACAATTCAATGTTTTAGCTCACGTTGTGTCTTTATAATACTAAAATAAATCTAAAAGCTTCCCGCTGTATCCCGCACGCAACAGGGTAGACAGAGGGAATCTAGTGTTAAGACACTCCGTTCCCCACTTTCTGCCGAATTCTGGAGGCATTGCTTGTTGAGTGGCAGAACCCAACGCCGCAATTTATAATAAATGTATAATACTATTTAATATAATATTTTTTAACCAATTTTTTTAGATCCTTATCATGTTCTTTTAGCTTCACACTGTATCCCGCACATAGCATGGTAGGCAGAAGAAACCTGGCAACCTAGTGTTAAGATACTTCCGTACTCCACTTTCTTTTTTTTTGCCGAATTCTGGAGGCATTGCGTGTAAGTGGCGGAACCCAACGTCGCGCTTCGTCTCGCTACCACATATCTTTATCATCTACGTTATAAATTATAATAACTCAATCTTGGCTTTCTTTCAACATGTCTATAAATTTATTTGCGTTATTGTGCTGATGAATTTGATTACAGAAATATTGATTTATAATATAGTAGTTTTGTATTATATTATAAGCACGATTTAAAAAATATGCACGAAAAATATTAATTAAATATATAAATGTAGACTACATTTTGTATTTTTTGTAGCAATACTATAAAGTATAATAAATATACTATAAGTATAATAGTTCACTTCGCGTACTACGTTCGCTTCCCGCTCGGCGGGCTGAAATTATTAATATTTTCATTATTATATATTTACATCTTAACGCTACGTTTCCTGGTACCCTCAGCCTACCCTGCTATGTTCAAGACACAACGTGACCTAAAAAAAAATCTATAATCGAAAACATAATATACGTAGTGCAGAGGCGGTGGCTCCAAAGTTTCATACTATTGAATGGCAGTTCGACTGAGACTATAATATATAGCACGAACAAAATAAGTTGATTACAATAAGTTATTTATAAAGCCTGATATAAATCTGTTATGTGCGAGTTAAATTACATACAAATACTGGACGAGAGTTCTCGAACGCCTACCGCGCTAAACGCCCACCACTCGAATACACGTACATCAAAAACCTACGCACTATCAGCCATTAGAAGTTTTCTCTTTCTACTTCGAAGCTCAAAGTTATGCTGTTATAAAATAATTTTTATATATGAAAAATAATATAGAGATCATTTAGATATAAAAAAAACAAATGTGAGTGTGTAAGTGTGAGTATATTCCTCACAAAAATGGACGTGTGAGCACAATTCATAAAATAAAGATATATAAAATATTACAACAACATAGCAATGTTGTTAAAAATAATAACTTTTAAAATAATATATACTAATATAATAAAGCGGATGAGTTTGTTTGTTTGTTTAAACGCTGAGATCTCTGAAACTCCTGGTCAGATTTACTTTTTTATTTTGATTAAAAAGCTTCCTCAGGAGTGCTATACGCTATATAACATTACGCTGTAATTCTTAATTAGTCTTAACTAACAAAATAACAATAGTTATGAAGCCTATCGAATTACTTTTACATTGTACTACTATATGTAAATAAAGTCCGTAAAATCGCATAGCTATCTATTAAAAATAAGTCACAATAAGAAGTTTAGTGAAAACAAAATTGAAAATTGGGATATATTTCAGATGTTTATTTGACATGTATATTAAAATCAAAATTATTCCATCATCAAGGAAATTGAACGAGGATAAGCATTAATAGTATATAATTTGGACGTATAATTTTCAAAACAATGTGTAATTAAAATAATTCAACGCTCTGTTTACGGCCGCAAGCCTAGGCTCGAGTCCCGCAAGCGGCGCCCTTGCCACCGATGACATCCTCTCATGCAGCCACGCTGTGCTTGCACTTTCTCATTTCTCTTTCTCTTATAAAAGCAAGTTATTCATGAATATATAATTTATATAATCAATCAGTTGAGAAATGCATCATAATAAAATAATTATAGGCGCTATGCGGGCGAAGCCGCGAATGAGCCGTTACTTAAATATAGTTTTCATAATTCATGCATACTGGTAGTTTGTACGTATTGTTTAGGTACTTAGATTAGTATTTTAAATTTTAATTAAGTTTTTTTTATATTTTATTTATAAACAGGGCTAAAGTCTAAAATCCTAACCCAATTAAATACAGTTGGAAGATGAAAGAGTTCTCTCTTTCATCATCAAGCTGGAGACGACAATAACGTATTTCGTAACTTTTTTTTACCGTACATCAGCATCCATAAATACGGTGGAAAAAACGTTAGTTACGTTACACACTCCATTTTACGATAATTAATCATTCGTAGCACTCACGGCATAATAGGACAGGACGGATATAGTGCGTTTAAATTTCGTAATTAAATAGAAGATACATACGATAATTAAAAAAATCTTTCTGATTAAACAATATTGGGTCTTTATAAAACATCCAGTCTATTTCCTGCAAAAGCAAAGTGGAAGGAAATCATCGACCTGTAAACGAATTTCCGCTATCTGTCCGACATTTGAAATAGTCGAGATGTACTTTTCATACATAAACCGTTAATATTTCTGTGATTATCTACTTATTGGGGATTTGTACTGACATTTAGTCTCTACACCACATATTATAATGAACATACATTTCATTGTTATATTAATATAATATATAAAAACACAAAAGTTATGATAAATTTTGAAGATTTATTAAGAAACGGGCAAAAGATTTTCTTTTTTTCATCTTCACGCTGTATCCTGCCACAGCATGGTGGCGGAACTCATCGCCTTGCTTTGCTTTGGCAACAGAGCGAAAAAATGAAATTAAAATATTAAATATTCCAATTTGTCGAGTAGAAATCGAACCCATAAACTTTTCGTTTACATTAACACTTTGTGCCCCTGTACCAAGATTCAAACAAAAAATGTATTTCCGATCCTGATTAACGATCCCCTACTGATGATATACTTCGAAATCAAACAAATCCAAATTATATTCTTATTTATGTATACTACAAATATATAATTTAAGTATATTATTAAAAGCATATGAATAGTTGTCATAATTTTTTTTCTTATTCATATACTCCGAACTGTTCTCTTATTCCTTTTTTATAAAGAAATCCTTTCTTTATTAAAAGTTGTCTGTAAAAGATTGCCTGGAGCTGCAAGATCGCCTTTGCATACATTTTTATATTTCTTTAGTGTGTATGTGCATGTGCAGTGTGAGTACCCTATTCTTATATATCTTTGTCTTATGAAAAACAATATTGTAATTAATAAAATGTTATACTTTCAGCGTTCTGTTTAATATTTTTTTTCTCTTGTTAAGTTTTTTTATTTTTGTAATTATTAAGTAATTTATATAGAAATCAATTTAACCTTACGTCTTTTGTCCATAATCTTAATCATAACCATATTTTATTAACTTATATTAACTTATAAAAATAAGTATAATTTAGAAGTAGGGCTTTTCCCTCTTCCATGATTAAAAAGTATAAAATAGGTATAGGAAAAGAACAAAACGCAATGCAAATTGTCCTCTATTGAAGCTTACACAAATTACTGGATATAATAAAATCAAATAAATAAGTCAGCTTCACGCTGTATCCCGCACACAGCACGGTAGGCAGAGGGAACCTAGTGTTAAGGCACTCCGTTCCCCACTTTCTGCTGAATTTTGGAGGCATTGCGTGTTGAGTGACAGAAGTCAACGCCGCGTTTTGCCTCGACACCAGAGCGAAGAAATGGAAATATAAATTTAAGTAAATATTTCATCTCCTCAAGGGGGGATCGAACCCACAACCAGTCGGTTTTACAGTCACACTTTGTGCCCCTGCGCCACGACTGGCCTCAACCTGATATAATAATTATCCATAATTTAAATTATGTTGATTTAGATCAAAGATTTATAATAATCCACTTGACACTGTCTCGCTTGATTGACAGAACTAATGAGTTATTGGAAAATCGAAAGCGCTTTGCGTTGACTTGTATATAG